>JAUCMX010000004.1:31684601-31719601 GCA_033459395.1 Hemibagrus guttatus | reverse complement strand
GTATTGAGTGAAGATGCTTTCTGTTTTCTCTCCTGTTCAACACTGCAGTGTTTAATCTACTCTAATCTAATCTACTCTAATCTAATCTTTTCTAATCTACTCTAATCTAATCTTTTCTAATCTACTCTAATCTAATCTACTATAATCTATGCTAATCTAATCTACTCTACTCTAATGTAATCTACTCTAATCTACTCTACTCTAATTTAATCTACTCTAATCTACTCTACTCTAATCTACTCTAATCTACTCTAATCTAATCTACTCTAATCTACTCTAATCTAATCTACTCTAATCTAATCTACTCTACTCTAATCTACTCTAATCTAATCTACTCTACTCTACTCTAATGTAATCTACTCTAATGTAATCTACTCTAATCTACTCTAATCTAATCTACTCTAATCTAATGTAATCTACTCTAATCTACTCTACTCTAATCTACTCTACTCTAATGTAATCTACTCTAATCTAATCTACTCTAATCTAATCTACTCTAATCTTATCTACTCTACTCTAATGTAATCTACTCTAATCTAATCTACTCTACTCTAATGTAATCTACTCTAATCTAATGTAATCTACTCTAATCTACTCTAATCTAATCTACTCTAATCTACTCTAATCTAATGTAATCTACTCTACTCTAATGTAATCTACTCTAATCTAATCTACTCTAATCTAATCTACTCTAATCTACTCTAATCTAATCTTTTCTAATCTACTCTAATCTAATCTACTATAATCTATGCTAATCTAATCTACTCTACTCTAATGTAATCTACTCTAATCTACTCTACTCTAATCTACTCTAATTTAATCTACTCTAATCTACTCTAATCTAATCTACTCTACTCTAATCTACTCTAATCTTATCTACTCTACTCTAATGTAATCTACTCTAATCTAATCTACTCTAATCTAATCTACTCTAATCTACTCTGATCTAATCTACTCTAATCTAATCTACTCTAATCTAATCTACTCTAATCTAATCTAATCTACTCTAATTTACTCTAATCTACTCTAATCTAATGTAATCTATTCTACTCTAGCTTAATCTACTCTAATCTAATCTACTCTAATCTACTCTAATCTAATCTACTCTAATTTACTCTAATCTACTCTAATCTAATGTAATCTATTCTACTCTACTCTAATCTACTCTACTGTAATCTAATCTACTCTAATGTAATCTACTCTAATCTACCCTAATCTACTCTAATCTACTCTACTCTAATGTAATCTACTCTAAACTACTCTACTCTAATCTACTCTACTCTAATGTAATCTACTCTAATCTACCCTAATCTACTCTAATCTACTCCAATCAAATCTACTCTAATTTAATCTACTCTAATTTAATCTACTCTAATCTAATCTAATCTAATCTAATCTACTGCTTTATATTTTAGAACAGTTTTTAATGTTGAGCTGTAGTTTGTAGTTACTCTCAATGTTTTTCCTGTGTTAGATTTACAACCTGCCTGCAGTCCTGAGCAAGAAAGATGAGAGTGAGTACATCATCCCTTCATTTCTCTACATTTTTCCATCTCTCCATCTCTCCGTTTATTAGTGTTTGTTGTAGTGTTTATTACAGTGTTTGTTGTATTTATTACAATGTTTGTTGTAGTGTTTATTACAGTGTTTGTAGTGTTTATTACAGTGTTTGTTGTGTTTATTACAGTGTTTGTTGTAGTGTTTATTACAGTGTTTGTAGTGTTTATTACAGAGTTTGTTGTAGTGTTTATTACAGTGTTTGTAGTGTTTATTACAGTGTTTGTTGTGTTTATTACAGTGTTTGTTGTAGTGTTTATTACAGTGTTTGTTGTAGTTATTACAGTGTTTGTAGTGTTTATTACAGTGTTTGTTGTAGTGTTTATTACAGTGTTTGTAGTGTTTATTACAGTGTTTGTTGTGTGTTTATTGTGTTTGTGTGTTTTTAAGTTGTGTGTGGTGTCACTCTGTCATGAAGCTTTCACTGAAGATGAATGAAGTATTGAGTGAAGATGCTTTCTGTTTTCTCTCCTGTTCAACACTGCAGTGTTTAATCTACTCTAATCTAATCTACTCTAATCTAATCTTTCTAATCTACTCTAATCTAATCTTTTCTAATCTACTCTAATCTAATCTACTATAATCTATGCTAATCTAATCTACTCTACTCTAATGTAATCTACTCTAATCTACTCTACTCTAATTTAATCTACTCTAATCTACTCTACTCTAATCTACTCTAATCTACTCTAATCTAATCTACTCTACTCTAATGTAATCTACTCTAATCTAATCTACTCTAATCTAATCTGCTCTAATCTACTCTAATCTAATCTACTCTACTCTAATCTACTCTAATCTAATCTACTCTACTCTACTCTAATGTAATCTACTCTAATCTAATCTACTCTAATCTAATGTAATCTACTCTAATCTACTCTACTCTAATCTACTCTACTCTAATGTAATCTACTCTAATCTAATCTACTCTAATCTAATCTACTCTAATCTACTCTAATCTTATCTACTCTACTCTAATGTAATCTACTCTAATCTAATCTACTCTACTCCAATGTAATCTACTCTAATCTAATGTAATCTACTCTAATCTACTCTAATCTAATCTACTCTAATCTACTCTAATCTAATGTAATCTACTCTACTCTAATGTAATCTACTTTAATCTAATCTACTCTAATCTAATCTACATCTAATCTACTTTAATCTAATCTTTTCTAATCTACTCTAATCTAATCTACTATAATCTATGCTAATCTAATCTACTCTACTCTAATGTAATCTACTCTAATCTACTCTACTCTAATCTACTCTAATTTAATCTACTCTAATCTACTCTAATCTAATCTACTCTACTCTAATCTACTCTAATCTAATCTACTCTAATCTTATCTACTCTACTCTAATGTAATCTACTCTAATCTAATCTACTCTAATCTAATCTACTCTAATCTACTCTGATCTAATCTACTCTAATCTAATCTACTCTAATCTAATCTACTCTAATCTAATCTAATCTACTCTAATTTACTCTAATCTACTCTAATCTAATGTAATCTATTCTACTCTAGCTTAATCTACTCTACTCTAATCTAATCTACTCTAATCTACTCTACTCTAATCTAATGTAATCTATTCTACTCTACTCTAATCTACTCTACTCTAATCTAATCTACTCTAATGTAATCTACTCTAATCTACCCTAATCTACTCTAATCTACTCTACTCTAATGTAATCTACTCTAAACTACTCTACTCTAATCTACTCTACTTTAATGTAATCTACTCTAATCTACCCTAATCTACTCTAATCTACTCCAATCAAATCTACTCTAATTTAATCTACTCTAATTTAATCTACTCTAATCTAATCTAATCTAATCTAATCTACTGCTTTATATTTTAGAACAGTTTTTAATGTTGAGCTGTAGTTTGTAGTTACTCTCAATGTTTTTCCTGTGTTAGATTTACAACCTGCCTGCAGTCCTGAGCAAGAAAGATGAGAGTGAGTACATCATCCCTTCATTTCTCTACATTTTTCCATCTCTCCATCTCTCCGTTTATTAGTGTTTGTTGTAGTGTTTATTACAGTGTTTGTTGTATTTATTACAATGTTTGTTGTAGTGTTTATTACAGTGTTTGTAGTGTTTATTACAGTGTTTGTTGTGTTTATTACAGTGTTTGTTGTAGTGTTTATTACAGTGTTTGTAGTGTTTATTACAGAGTTTGTTGTAGTGTTTATTACAGTGTTTGTAGTGTTTATTACAGTGTTTGTTGTGTTTATTACAGTGTTTGTTGTAGTGTTTATTACAGTGTTTGTAGTGTTTATTACAGTGTTTGTTGTGTTTATTACAGGGTTTGTTGTAGTGTTTATTACAGTGTTTGTAGTGTTTATTACAGTGTTTGTTGTGTTTATTACAGGGTTTGTTGTAGTGTTTATTACAGTGTTTGTTGTATTTATTACAGTGTTTGTAGTGTTTATTACAGTGTTTGTTGTAGTGTTTATTACAGTGTTTGTAGTGTTTATTACAGTGTTTGTTGTAGTGTTTATTACAGTGTTTGCAGTGTTTATTACAGTGTTTGTTGTAGTGTTTATTACAGTGTTTGTAGCGTTTATTACAGTGTTTGTAGCGTTTATTACAGTGTTTGTAGTGTTTATTACAGTGTTTGTAGCGTTTATTACAGTGTTTGTAGCGTTTATTACAGTGTTTGTAGCGTTTATTACAGTGTTTGTAGTGTTTATTACAGTGTTTGTTGTTTATTAGTGTTTGTTGTTTATTACAGTGTTTGTAGCGTTTATTACAGTGTTTGTAGTGTTTATTACAGTGTTTGTTGTTTATTACAGTGTTTGTAGCGTTTATTACAGTGTTTGTAGTGTTTATTACAGTGTTTGTTGTTTATTACAGTGTTTGTTGTACTGTTTATTACAGTGTTTGTAGTGTTTATTACAGTGTTTGTTGTATTTATTACAGGGTTTGTAGTGTTTATTACAGTGTTTGTAGTGTTTATTACAGTGTTTGTAGTGTTTATTACAGTGTTTGTTGTATTTATTACAGTGTTTGTTGTAGTGTTTATTACAGTGTTTGTTGTATTTATTACAGGGTTTGTAGTGTTTATTACAGTGTTTGTAGTGTTTATTACAGTGTTTGTAGTGTTTATTACAGTGTTTGTTGTATTTATTACAGGGTTTGTTGTATTTATTACAGGGTTTGTTGTAGTGTTTATTACAGTGTTTGTAGCGTTTATTACAGTGTTTGTAGCGTTTATTACAGTGTTTGTAGTGTTTATTACAGTGTTTGTAGCGTTTATTACAGTGTTTGTAGCGTTTATTACAGTGTTTGTAGCGTTTATTACAGTGTTTGTAGCGTTTATTACAGTGTTTGTTGTTTATTACAGTGTTTGTTGTTTATTACAGTGTTTGTAGCGTTTATTACAGTGTTTGTAGTGTTTATTACAGTGTTTGTAGCGTTTATTACAGTGTTTGTAGTGTTTATTACAGTGTTTGTTGTTTATTACAGTGTTTGTTGTACTGTTTATTACAGTGTTTGTAGTGTTTATTACAGTGTTTGTTGTATTTATTACAGGGGTTTGTAGTGTTTATTACAGTGTTTGTAGTGTTTATTACAGTGTTTGTAGTGTTTATTACAGTGTTTGTTGTATTTATTACAGTGTTTGTTGTAGTGTTTATTACAGTGTTTGTTGTATTTATTACAGTGTTTGTAGTGTTTATTACAGTGTTTGTAGTGTTTATTACAGTGTTTGTTGTATTTATTACAGGGTTTGTTGTAGTGTTTATTACAGTGTTTGTAGCGTTTATTACAGTGTTTGTAGCGTTTATTACAGTGTTTGTTGTTTATTACAGTGTTTGTTGTTTATTACAGTGTTTGTAGCGTTTATTACAGTGTTTGTAGTGTTTATTACAGTGTTTGTAGCGTTTATTACAGTGTTTGTAGCGTTTATTACAGTGTTTGTTGTTTATTACAGTGTTTGTTGTACTGTTTATTACAGTGTTTGTAGCGTTTATTACAGTGTTTGTTGTTTATTACAGTGTTTGTTGTACTGTTTATTACAGTGTTTGTAGTGTTTATTACAGTGTTTGTAGTGTTTATTACAGTGTTTGTTATATTTATTACAGTGTTTGTTGTAGTGTTTATTACAGTGTTTGTAGCGTTTATTACAGTGTTTGTAGCGTTTATTACAGTGTTTGTAGTGTTTATTACAGTGTTTGTAGCGTTTATTACAGTGTTTGTAGTGTTTATTACAGTGTTTGTTGTTTATTACAGTGTTTGTTGTTTATTACAGTGTTTGTAGCGTTTATTACAGTGTTTGTAGTGTTTATTACAGTGTTTGTAGCGTTTATTACAGTGTTTTGTAGTGTTTATTACAGTGTTTGTAGCGTTTATTACAGTGTTTGTTTGTACTGTTTATTACAGTGTTTGTAGCGTTTATTACAGTGTTTGTAGTGTTTATTACAGTGTTTGTTGTTTATTACAGTGTTTGTTGTACTGTTTATTACAGTGTTTGTAGTGTTATTCCAGATCTTTGTGTTGTTGCTCTGATGTGTGTAACAGTGTTGTGTTTTGTTTCTCTGTGTTTCAGCTCATCTGAACGAAGCCGGCTTTAATTTTGTGAAGAAATGCATCAGCGTGGTGGAGGCAAGAGGTGTGTGTGTGTGTGTGTGTGTGTGTGTGTGTGTGTGTGTGTGTGTGTGTGGTCTAATGACTATATGTCTCTTTATTCTTCTGTTTTTTCTTCATCAGCCATTAACACTACAGGACTGTACCGTATCGGAGGAGTGAACTCTAAAGTGCAGAAGTTGATGAACTCCGTCTTCTGTAAGACGTCGCTCCTTTTAAACATTTTTCTGGATTTAATGCGTCACACACTGAAATTTTTCACCCTGAAGTCTACAGTGTGGTGTGTAGTCGATTTGGGGGCGGGGCTATGCATAAGTCTGGTTTGTAGTGTCACAAAATACACAAAAATTTTGAAAAAATTATATCCAGTATCAAAGTTAAATGATTAGAGAATGACAGTGTGAGAGCCTGCAGATCCTGCATGCTACGCTAGCTAATTTACAACTTAGAAGTTGTTAGCAATGATGATGTCATGGTTGTCATGGTAACACTGAAATATGCTCTGACTCGTAAATAAAAGAGAGAGAAAATGAGGATTCGAGGCTTTGAGGTTGAAAGGTTGTTTGCTATTTTCTGTATTCATGCATATTTATCGTGCAGTTTGTTGCGACAGTAAAGGTGTTTGTGATTAGCCTTTAGCTCAGTTCAGTTTGTCAGTGGCTGCAGGAGGAGAAACTCCCGCTGAGCTTCTAACTCACATTAATGCATTACACTGCATAGAACCATCTGCTGCACGCGAAGCTCTGTCTGTTTCAGAAACTCGCCACTAATGTCCTGCAGTGTGGAATAAATCTCACATCTTACTAATAAATCTGCAGGACTTTAACTTTTAATTCATTCTTCAGCTCACTGGCTTTTTTTATGTGATTCCATATCACTCAAAATATTATGATGATGATTTATGCATTTATTTATTTATTTTAACTCTTTCAGCACCTAAAGCTCCAGCAGACATGAGTCTAGACCCTGAAATCTGGGATAATAAAACCATCACCAGCGGGCTGAAGAATTACCTCAGGTCAGATTGTCCCCTTTACTGCATACATGCTGCCATTATCCGCTGTGAGCAATGCATTCTGGGTAATAACATGTAGCGAGAGACAGTGCTCCTGATTGACTCTGGGGATGAGATTTACCTGACTGTAATGCCTCTGTTTGTCCACTAGGTGTCTCACTAGCTGTAATGCCTCTGTTTGTCCACTAGATGTCTCACTAGCTGTAATGCCTCTGTTTGTCCACTAGGTGTCTCACTAGCTGTAATGCCTCTGTTTGTCCACTAGGTGTCTCAATGAGCCGCTCATGACATACAGACTGCATGGGGATTTCATTGCGGCTGTCAGTGAGTCTTCATCAGTTATAAATTTAATGATGAAATAAAAGTGGCGGATTATTAAAATGTATTTTATAATAAATGAAGTTTGAGGTCAGTCTGCTTTAGTTAAAAGTTTTCAGTGAAATAAAATTGATTAAAGTCTACAATTATTTTTATTCACTTTTAGAGGGTGCCAATACTTCTGGAGTTGAGCGTATTTACATTCATTTATTCTGCAGTTACCTTTTGTCTGGGTTTACTTGCAGGAATATAACCTGTGTGTTGTGTGTGTTCGTGTGTGCGTATGTGTGTGTGTGTGTGTGTGTGTGTGTGTGTTGTGTGTGTGTGTGTGTGTGTGCGTGCATGTGTGTGTTGTGTGTGTGTATGGGTGTGTGTGTGTGTGTGTGTGTTGTGTGTGTCTGTGCGTATGTGTATGTGTTGTGTGTGTGCGTGTGTGTGTGTTTGTGTTTTGTATGTGTGTGTTATGTGTGTGCGTATGTGTGTGTTGTGTGTGTGTGTTGTGTGTGTGCGTGCATGTGTGTGTTGTGTGTGTATGTGTGTGTATGTGTGTGTGTTGTGTGTGTCTGTGTGTATGTGTGTGCGTGGGTGTGTGTTTGTGTTTTGTATGTCTGTGTGTGTTGTATATGTGTGTGTTGTGTGTGTGTGTTTTGTGTGTGTGTGTTGTGTGTGTGTGTATGTGTGTGTTGTGTGTGTGTTTGTGTTGTGTGTGTTTTGTGTATGTGTGTGTATGTGTTTTGTGTGTGTGTTGTGTATGTGTTTTGTGTGTGTGTGTTGTGTGTGTGTGTGTCTGTGCGTATGTGTGTGTTGTGCGTGTGTGTGTGTGTTTGTGTTTTGTATGTCTGTGTGTGTGCTTTGTGTGTGTTTTGTGTGTGTGTGTGTGTGTGTTGTGTGTGTTTTGTGTATGTGTTTTGTGTGTGTGTGTGTGTGTGTGTTACAGAATCAGATGATCAGAATTACAGAGTGTGTGCTGTTCATTTGTTGGTCCACAAACTGCCTGAGAAAAATAAAGAAATGTTGCAGATTCTAATGAAACACCTTCTCACGTACGTCTGCTCTCACTCATCTTCCTCATCTTCATCTTCCTCATGAGTACCTTTAGCTTCATCTGTGTCAGTGATTTATTAATAGGATTAAATTCTGTAAAGTCTGTTCTTTTATGATTCCAGTTTTATTGTGTAAATTATTTATTATTATTTATAATAATTTATTGTGTAATATTAAATTTGCATTTAAATATTTATTTTTATTTTTATTTAGTAGATTATCTAATCTTTAATGATCTTTAATTTAGAATAATTAACACTAATGTTTTTATTAACATTATTATTATTTACACAAAGTTATAATTCTGCTTATTTTGTGTGTGTATATATGTGTGTGCATGTGTGTGTATTTGTCTGTGTATATATGTGTGTGTGTATGTATGTTTGTCCGTGTGTGTGTGTCCGTGTATGTGTGTGTGTGTGCTTGTGTGTGTACATGTGTGTGCGCGTATGTGTCTGTGTATGTGTGTGTGTGTGTGTGTATTTGTTTGTGTGTTTGTGTTCGTGTGTGTGTGCGTATGTGTATATGTGTGTGTGTGTGTGTGTGTGTGTGTGTGTGCGTCCGTGTGTGTGTGTGTGTGTCCGTGTGTGTGTGTGTCCGTGTATGTGTGTGTGTGTATGTGTGTCCGTGTGTGTGTGTATTTGTCTGTGTATATGTGTGTGTGTGTGTGTGTCTGTGTGTGTGTGCGTGTGTGTGTGTGTGCGTGTGTGTGTGTGTGTGTGTGTATGTGTGTGTGTGTGTTTGTGTGTCCGTGTGTGTGTCCGTGTATGTGTGTGTGTGTATGTGTGTGTGTGTATGTGTGTGTATGTGTGTGTGTGTCCGTGTGTGTGTATGTGTGTATGTGTGTGTGTGTGTGTGTGCGTGTGTGTATGTGTGTGTGTGTGTGTCCGTGTGTGTCCGTGTGTGTGTGTGTTTGTGTGTCCGTGTGTGTGTCCGTGTATGTGTGTGTGTGTGTATGTGTGTCCGTGTGTGTGTGTTTGTGTGTCCGTGTGTGTGTCTGTGTGTGTCTGTGTGTGTGTGTATGTGTGTGTGTGTAGCGTCTCAGCTCACAGTAAGACTAACATGATGACAGTGTCGAACCTTGGTGTGATCTTCGGCCCCACGCTGATGCGCTCTCAGGAGGAGACGGTGGCTGCTATGATGAACATTAAGTTCCAGAACGTGGTGGTGGAGATCCTGATCCAGAACTTTGAGAAGGTTCTCTGTATAAACATCACCACCTTCCAGACACAACACTGAATATTATCCACTTTAAAGCATGCTGAGATACTAAGTGTGTGTGTATGTGTGTGTGCGTGTGCAGATCTTTCACCAGAATCCAGACCCCAACGTTCCCTTGGCACAGCTCCACACTCGGCCAGAGTCACGCAGGAACAAAGCCATCTGTCTCTCCACAGGATCTCGCAAACCCAAACACACACACACACACTCGCTGTGTCTCGCTGACGCCAACAGTCAGTCACACACCAACACACACCCCATACACACACCTTCATGCATACTTTATTCTTCACACTATAACCTTTGGATGGATGGATGAATGCATGGATGGATGATTAGAGTGATGGATGGATGGATGGATGGATTGATGGTTAGATGGATGGATGGATGGATGGATGGATGATTAGGGTGATGGATGGATGGATGGATGGATGAATGGATGATTAGAGTGATGGATGGATGAATGGATGATTAGAGTGATGGATGGATGGATTGATGGTTAGATGGATGGATGGATGGATGGATGATTAGAGTGATGGATGGATGGATGGATGGATTGATGGTTAGATGGATGGATGGATGATTAGAGTGATGGATGGATGGATGGATGGATTGATGGTTAGATGGATGGATGAATGGATGGATGGATGATTAGAGTGATGGATGGATGGATGATTAGAGTGATGGTTGGATGGATTGATGGTTAGATGGATGGATGGATGGATGGATGGATGATTAGAGTGATGGATGGATGGATGGATTGATGGTTAGATGGATGGATGGATGGATTGATGGTTAGATGGATGGATGAATGGATGGATGGATGATTAGAGTGATGGATGGATGGATGGATGATTAGAGTGATGGATGGATGGATGGATGGATGGATGGATTGATGGTTAGATGGATGGATGGATGATTAGAGTGATGGATGGATGATAGAGTGATGGATGGATGGATGGATGATAGAGTGATGGATGGATGGATGGATGATAGAGTGATGGATGGATGATAGAGTGATGGATGGATGGATGGATGGATGGATGATAGAGTGATGGATGGATGATAGAGTGATGGATGGATGGAATAACAGCATGTGATATTTGAAGAAATATGACATTTCATGGGTTTTTATTGACAAATATTCAGAAATCACCATGTTCATAATTATTCATACCCTTTAGATTAGAATGTTTCAATAATCTACAAACGCTTCCTGTTGGTCTCCACAAGATTTCTACCGGTCTGCTATGGAATGTTTCCCCTCTTCCTTCACAAAAGCCCCCAGTTGTTGGAGATTGGAAGGCTTCCTAGCCCTGACCTGGATCTTCAACTCTCTCCACAAATTCCCAGTTGGGTTCAGGTCAGGGCTCTGACTTGGCCACTCCAGAACATTTATGTTGTTGTCCCTGAACTATTGCTTGACCACTCGCGCCGTATGCTCCAGGTCATTGTTCTGCTGGTGGGTCCAATTCTCTGGCAGGTTGAGCTTGTGTGCTGATGCCACCAGGTTTTCAACAAGAATCTTGAGGTAGTCCTCCTTTTTCATGATACCATCTACCTTAACAAGGTTGCCTGTACCACTGGCAGAGAAGCATCCTCATAGCATGATGTGACCACCGCCGTGCTTGACCGTTGGGATGGTCTTCTTAGGATCAAAGGCTTCTCCTTTCTTACGCCAAACATATGCAACATCCATATGTTCAAAGAGCTCCAGTTTAGTCTCATCTGACCAGAGGATGGATGACCAGAAGTTTGGATCTCTATCTAGGCAACCCCTCGCAAAGGCCAGGTGAGCATCCCGGTGTCTCTGGGTAAGGAGTGGTGTCTTTCTGGGGCGATGTCCATGGAGACCACCTCGATGCAGAATTCGCTGATACCGTCTCCCCTGCTTGATTGAGGGTGTCTATTAGAGCTTTGGTGGTGATACGGGAGTTGTTGTTTGCATCGCGGCAGATCTTTCTAGTGACTCTAGAGGATACTTTGCGCTTCCTGCCACGCCCATCCAGGTTTTTGACAGTGTTGAACATCCTGATGATACTCTGTACAGTTGATACAGGGACATCCAGTTCTTTCAAAATGGCCATGTAGCCTTTGCCTCCACTATGGGCATTGACAACACGCGTACAAAGATCATGACCGAGTTCTTTCTTCTTGGCCATGGTGACAGAGACTGAGAATAATTAAAGCTCTTGCCGCCTTAATCATACTTTACAGAGCAGGTGTTACCATTTAACATAATTAGGCCTTAATTGATTAGACCAAAATGTATTATAGTCACTGGAGTGTGAAACCACTTTCACAAAAGAAGGAATTTTTTCTGAGATTGGGAATGGGGTATGATTTAATTTTGAACAGGCTCAAAAGAGAATCTCTGGCCATATCTACTGGTATATAAATGAAGTGTAACTAACACATATTGTGGGTTTGTATATATATATATATATATATATATATGTGTGTGTGTGTGTGTGTGTGTGAGAGAGAGAGAGAGTGTGTTATTATATATGTGAGTGTGTGTAGTGTAATTTATTGTGTGTGTGTGTGTGTGTTTAGGTGACACGTTCAGTAGCAGTTCCCGCAGCACAGCGATGGACAGTATGGAGTCTCTGTCGTCTCACTCGTCCGAGCAGAACCTGTCCAAACCGAGCTCCTGCACTCCGTATAAAGAGAAGGTGTGTTTTCCATCGTCTGTCTCCTTCAGTGGGCCCCGGGGCCGAGACTCCGCCTCTAGGGAGGACGCGGGGCGGGCGGATGGAGATTCGGAGGACTCGTACAGCTCACCTGCTCTGAGGAAAACTCACAGGAATGTCACACAGAGCTGTGGAGCTGCGCTGAGATCTGACCGGCTCGGCTGTGTGCCGGCTCCGTCACTCCCATCGCTCCACGGCACCGACGGTACCAAAACTGGACCACAGTTTATTTTATATCAGTACTAGTCACGCATATATACACACACACACACACACAGATATCAGCTACTCGAATATGATACTTGCTTATTATTCAGACTCGTAAGAACAATACCAACATTTGACATCTGATACCACGTCATCCAGCTGTTCTCTCAGGAGCTGATGAAAGATCAGAACAGAGCAGACTGAAGCCCTGAGGAACAACACTGAGGAGATTACACCTAACACACATCTCACCCTCACTGCTGGTGTAGAACCCTCTAATACCTACTCCATCTGGAAAAAATACCTAATTACTCTATCATTACACTACATCTGATCTGTGTGTGTGTTTGTTTATTACAGACAAACATCTGTGCTTATTAAAGAACAGAAAATCAGTTTACTCTAAACTCAGGAGTGTTTGGGATGCTGATGAACTCACTGAGTAATGGTGTACATTTTCTGGAGTCTAAAAGGGAAAAGTTCCACAGGAACAATGTCTGTGTTCAGATGAGACAGACCTGAGAGAAAATCTCCCCAAAGCTGTTTTTCTGGATTTTTCTCTTTTATCTCTAACTTTCACACACTGCAGCAATCCAGTAAAAAGTAGTTCCACTTCCTGTACACTTTCCTGAAGGTTTTGTGGTGTCCATACGCCATCAGAGACACACAACTACCACAAACTCTTCCCTCTGAAAAAGTAGTTCCATCTCTGAACCGAGCGATTCCACACCTTTACTCCATTTTACACAAACACCTCTACATTTATACACAAACACCTCTACATTTATACACAAACACCTCTACATTTATACACAAACACCTCTACATTTATACACAAACACACAAACACCTCTACATTTATACACAAACACCTCTACATTGATACACAAACACCTCTACATTGATACACAAACACCTCTACATTGATACACAAACACCTCTACATTGATACACAAACACCTCTACATTGATACACAAACACCTCTACATTGATACACAAACACCTCTACATTTACACACAAACACCTTTACATTTATACACAAACACACAAACACCTCTACATTTATACACAAACACCTTTACCTTTATACACAAACACCTTTACTTTTATACACAAACGCCTTTACTTTATACACAAACACCTTTACTTTATACACAAACACCTTTACATTTATACACAAACACCTTACATTTATACACAAACACCTTTACATTTATACACAAATACACACAAACCACTTCCATTACATTTATACACAAACACCTTTACATTTATACACAAACACCTTTACTTTTATACACAAACGCCTTACATTTATACACAAACACCTTACATTTATACACAAACACCTTTACATTTATACACAAACACCTTACATTTATACACAAACGCCTCTACATTTATACACAAACACCTTACATTTATACACAAACACCTTACATTTATACACAAACACCTCTACATTTATACACAAACACCTTACTTTATACACAAACACCTTTACATTTATACACAAACACCTCTACATTTATACACAAACACACAAACGCCTCTACATTTATACACAAACACCTTTACATTTATACACAAACACCTCTACATTTATACACAAACACCTTTACTTTTATACACAAACGCCTTTACATTTATACACAAACACCTTTACATTTATACACAAACACCTTACCTTTATACACAAACACACAAACACCTTTACATTTATACACAAACACCTTTACATTTATACACAAACACCTTTACTTTTATACACAAACGCCTTTACATTTATACACAAACACCTTTACATTTATACACAAACACCTTTACATTTATACACAAACACACAAACACCTCTACATTTATACACAAACACCTTTACATTTATACACAAACACCTTTACTTTTATACACAAACGCCTTTACATTTATACACAAACACCTTTACATTTATACACAAACACCTTTACCTTTATACACAAACACACAAACACCTCTACATTTATACACAAACACCTTTACATTTATACACAAACACCTTACATTTATACACAAACACCTTTACTTTTATACACAAACGCCTTTACATTTATACACAAACACCTTTACATTTATACACAAACACCTCTACATTTATACACAAACACCTTTACTTTTATACACAAACGCCTTACATTTATACACAAACACCTTTACATTTATACACAAACGCCTTTACATTTATACACAAACACACAAACACCTCTACATTTATACACAAACACCTTTACTTTTATACACAAACCCTTTACATTTATACACAAACACCTTTACATTTATACACAAACACACAAACACCTTACATTTATACACAAACACCTTTACATTTATACACAAACACCTTTACTTTTATACACAAACGCCTTTACATTTATACACAAACACCTTTACATTTATACACAAACGCCTTTACATTTATACACAAACACCTTTACATTTATACACAAACACACAAACACCTCTACATTTATACACAAACACCTTTACATTTATACACAAACACCTTACATTTATACACAAACCCTTTACATTTATACACAAACACCTTTACATTTATACACAAACGCCTTTACATTTATACACAAACACCTTTACCTTTATACACAAACACACAAACACCTCTACATTTATACACAAACACCTTTACATTTATACACAAACCCTTTACTTTTATACACAAACGCCTTTACATTTATACACAAACACCTTTACATTTATACACAAACACCTTTACATTTATACACAAACACCTTTACATTTATACACAAACACACAAACACCTTTACATTTATACACAAACACCTTTACATTTATACACAAACACCTTTACATTATACACAAACGCCTTACATTTATACACAAACACCTTTACCTTTATACACAAACACACAAACACCTCTACATTTATACACAAACACCTTTACATTTATACACAAACACCTCTACATTTATACACAAACACCTTACTTTTATACACAAACCCTTTACATTTATACACAAACGCCTTTACATTTATACACAAACACCTTTACATTTATACACAAACCCTTTACATTTATACACAAACCCTTTACATTTATACACAAACACCTCTACATTTATACACAAACACCTTACATTTATACACAAACACCTTAACATTTATACACAAACACCTTTACTTTTATACACAAACCCTTTACATTTATACACAAACACCTCTACATTTATACACAAACACCTCTACATTTATACACAAACACCTCTACATTTATACACAAACACACAAACACCTCTACATTTATACACAAACACCTCTACATTGATACACAAACACCTCTACATTTATACACAAACACCTTTACATTTATACACAAACACACAAACACCTCTACATTTATACACAAACACCTTTACATTTATACACAAACACCTTTACATTTATACACAAACACCTTTACATTTATACACAAACACCTTTACATTTATACACAAACGCCTTTACATTTATACACAAACACCTTTACATTTATACACAAACACACAAACACCTCTACATTTATACACAAACACCTTTACATTTATACACAAACACCTTACTTTATACACAAACACCTTTACATTTATACACAAACACCTCTACATTTATACACAAACACCTCTACATTTATACACAAACACCTCTACATTTATACACAAACACCTTACATTATACACAAACACCTCTACATTTATACACAAACACCTTTACATTTATACACAAACACACAAACACCTCTACATTTATACACAAACACCTTTACATTTATACACAAACACCTCTACATTTATACACAAACACCTTTACTTTATACACAAACACCTTTACTTTATACACAAACGCCTTTACATTTATACACAAACACCTCTACATTTATACACAAACACCTTTACATTTATACACAAACACCTTTACCTTTATACACAAACACACAAACACCTCTACATTTATACACAAACACCTTTACATTTATACACAAACACCTTTACTTTTATACACAAACGCCTTTACATTTATACACAAACACCTTTACATTTATACACAAACGCCTTTACATTTATACACAAACACCTTTACCTTTATACACAAACACACAAACACCTCTACATTTATACACAAACACCTCTACATTTATACACAAACACCTCTACATTTATACACAAACACCTACTTTTTATACACAAACCCTTTACATTTATACACAAACACCTTTACATTTATACACAAACCCTTTACTTTATACACAAACACACAAACACCTCTACATTTATACACAAACACCTTTACTTTATACACAAACCCTTTACATTTATACACAAACACCTTTACATTTATACACAAACACCTTTACATTTATACACAAACACACAAACACCTCTACATTTATACACAAACACCTTTACATTTATACACAAACACCTTTACTTTTATACACAAACGCCTTTACATTTATACACAAACACCTTTACATTTATACACAACACACAAACGCCTTTACATTTATACACAAACACCTTTACCTTTATACACAAACACACAAACACCTCTACATTTATACACAAACACCTTTACATTTATACACAAACACCTTTACTTTTATACACAAACACCTTTACATTTATACACAAACACCTTTACATTTATACACAAACACCTTACATTTATACACAAACACCTTTACATTTATACACAAACACCTTTACATTTATACACAAACACCTTTACATTTATACACAAACACCTTTACATTTATACACAAACACCTCTACATTTATACACAAACACCTTTACTTTATACACAAACACACAAACACCTCTACATTTATACACAAACACCTTTACATTTATACACAAACACCTTACTTTTATACACAAACACCTTTACATTTATACACAAACACCTTTACATTTATACACAAACACTTTACTTTATACACAAACCCTTTACATTTATACACAAACACACAAACACCTCTACATTTATACACAAACACCTTTACTTTTATACACAAACACACAAACACCTTTACATTTATACACAAACACCTTTAAACCTTTATACACAAACACACAAACACCTTACATTTATACACAAACACCTTACATTTATACACAAACACTCTCATTTATACACAAACACCTTTACTTTTATACACAAGTTTACTTTTACACAAACACCTTTACATTTATACACAAACACCTTTACATTTTATACACAAACACTTAGCAAACACCTTACATTTATACACAAACACCTTTTTTTATACAAGCCTTTAGCATTTTCAGCAACTGACCTTTCATTTTCACAAGCTTTCATTTTAACAAAACTTTCTGTTTGAAAAGACACTTTACTAACAACGCTTTACATTTAGTCAAGAAATTGTAATGTTTAAACTTTACTTTGGAGTGACTGTTGTTAAGTGTTGTGTTATGTGTGTTGTGTTGTTAAAACTGTTGTATGGTTGTGTTGTAATGTTTGTGTGGAACACTTGTGGTTGTGTTTACCTGCTGTGTATGTGTGGGTTGTTTGTATGTGGCGTTGTGTTGTCTGTTGGTGTTTTACATTGTTTGTTGGAGCCCTGTCTTGTGTGGACTTGTGTTGTACTTGTGTTTTGTGTGTTGTGCTTGTTTTATGTTGTTGTGTTGTAGTCTTGTGTTGTGTTGTGTGTGTATCAGTGTTGTGTTATGTGGTGTTAGCAGTTGGTCCTTGTAGTGTGTTGTGTGGTTTGTGTTGTGTGAGCTTGTGTTGTGTCCGTGGTGGTGTTTGTGGTTGTGTTGTGTATGTGTGGTGTTGTTGTTAGTGTGATGTGTGTTGTGTGGTTTGTGTTGTTAATGTGTGTTGTGTTGTCTCGTGTTGTGTTGTGTGGTGTTATGCAGTGTGGTGTTGTGTATGTGTGTTGTGTTGTGTTTTGTGTGGTGTTGTGTTTGTCTTGTGTGGTGTGGTGTATGTGTGTGTTGGTGGTGTTATGCTGTGGTGTTGTGTTGTGTGTTGTGTTGTGTTGTGTGTGTGGTTTGTGTTATGTGTTGTGTTTGTGGTGTGTGTTTGTGGTGTTGTGTTGTGTGGTGTGTTGGTGTGGTGTTGTGTTGTGTGGTGTTATGCAGTGTGGTGTTGTGTAGTGTGTTGTGTTGTGTTCTTGTGTGGTGTTGTGTTGTGTGGTGTTGTGTTGTGTGGTGTTTGTGTGTGGTGTATGTGTTGTGTGGTGGTGTGTTGTGTGTGTGGTGTTGTGTGTGTTGTGTTGTGTGTGTTGTGGTGTGTGTGGTGTGTTTTGTGTTGTGTTGTGTGGTGTTGTGTTGTGTGGTGTTTGGTGTGTGTGGTGTTGTGTTGTGTGGTGTTATGGGTGTTGTGTTGTGTTGTTGTGTTCTTGTGTTGTGTTGTTGTGTTGTGTTCTTTGTGGTGTTGTGTGGTTTGTGTTGTGTGGTGTGTGTGTTGTGTGTGTTGTGGTGTGGTGTTGTGTGTTGTGTGGTGGTGTGTGTGGTTGTGTTGTGTGTGTGTTGTGTTTTGTGTTGTGTTGTGTGTGTGTGTTGTGTGGTGTTATGTGGTGTGGTGTTGTGTGGTGTGTGTTGTGTGGTGTTGTGTTGTGTGTTGTGTTGTGTGTGTTGTGTTTTTGTTGTGTTGTGTGGTGTTATGTGTGGTGTTGTGTTGTGTTGTGTTGTGTTCTGTGGTGTTTGCGTGTTGTGTGTGGTGTTGTGTTTGTGTGTGTTGTGTGGTGTTATGTGTGTGTGTGTGTGTGTTGTGTTGTGTGTGTGGTGTTGTGTGGTGTTGTGTGTGTTGTGTGGTGTGTGTGTGTGGTGTTGTGTTGTGTGGTGTATGGGTGTGGTGTGTGTGGTGTTGTGTTGTGTGTTGTGTTGTGTGTTTGTGTTATGCGTGTGGTGTTGTGTGTGTTATGTGTGTGTGTGTGTTGTGTGGTTGTTGTGTTGTGTGGTGTTGTGTGGTGTGTTGTGTTGTGTGGTGTTGTGTCGGTGTGGTGTTGTGTTGTGTGTGTGTGTTGTGTTCTTGTTGTGGTGTTGTGTTGGTCTTGTGTTGTGTGGTGTTGTGTTGTGTGTGTGGTGTTGTGTTGTGTGGTGTTGTGTGGTGTTGTGTTGTGTGGTGTTGTGTTGTTTGTGTGTGTTGTGTGGTGTGGTGTTGTGTGTGTTGTGGGGGTGTGGTGTTGTGTGGTGTTGTGTAGTGTGGTGTTGTGTTGTGTGGTGTTATGCGGTGTGGTGTGGTGTGGTGTTGTGTTGTGTTCTTTTGTGGTGTTGTGTGGTCTTGTGTTATGCGGTGTGGTGTTGTGTGGTGTTATGTAGTGTAGTGTTGTGTTGTGTGGTTGTGTGGTGTTGTGTAGTGTTGTGTGGTTGTGTTGTGTGGTGTGGTGTTGTGTGGTGTGGTGGTGTGTTGTGTAGTGTGGTGTTGTGTTGTGTGTTGTGTTGTATGGTGTTGTGTTCTTGTGTTGTGTGGTGTTGTGTTGTGCTGTGTGGTGTTGTGTTGTGCGGTGTTATGTGGTGTTGTGTTGTGTGGTGTTGTGTTTTTGTGTAGTGTTGTGTGGTGTGGTGTTGTGTGGTGTGGTGTGGTGCGGTGTGGTGTTGTGTAGTGTTGTGTAGTGTGGTGTGGTTGTGTTGTGTGGTGTGGTGTGGTGCGGTGTGGTGTTGTGTAGTGTGGTGTTGTGTTGTGTGTGGTGTTGTGTTCTTGTGTTGTGTTGTGTGGTGTTGTGTTGTGCGGTGTTATGTGGTGTTGTGTTGTGTGGTGTTGTGTTCTTGTGTAGTGTTGTGTGGTTGTGTTGTGTGGTGTGGTGTGGTGTTGTGTTGTGTTGTGTTGTGTTGTGTTGTTGTGTTTGATCTGTGATCTGTGTTGTTGTTTACTTCCTCTGACAGTGAAACAGAGTGACGGTGTCCTGCAGCTCGACCTGCCCCCTAAACTGCCCCAGCATCAGGACGTCTGCTCCGTCAGCGGCTACCAGAGACCAGTGTCCGTGTGAGTGCTGCAGTAAACCTGTCTAATCTCAGTCTGATCTCAGGAAACTCAGACTCTGTGGCTGTAAACTGAGTCACGCAGACACGAGACGCTGCAACGTCCTTGCATCAGACTCAGAAATTACAGCTGCAACGTTTTACTACAGTTCAACCTTCACTTCATTCCGGTCACTCCACAGGGCTGCTGCTGAGTTCTGGACTCTGGTTGGTGGTCAGCTGTTGATTAATTCTCTATAACAGCAGCTCTGACAGTAGAGCAGCTGAACATCACAGCTTTATATTAATGTACTCGCTCTGATACATTATCGTTTCTATAGCAACAGCTCATTCACAGGGGCGTGTGTATGACATGTGGAAGGAGTCTCCAGTGTCAGTGCTGTGTATCAGTCAGAGGTGAAGCTGGACCGTCCTCTGGACAGAGGAGTTCACACTTCAGGGAGGTTACAGTAACACGGCTGCTCCACACCATCTCAGCGCTGATTATTTTCCTGTAACAGCACCACACACAGGGGATTACTGCTTACTCACTCCACACTGGACAGGATCTGACAGACAGATTTTCCAGGTTTTACGGAGGGATGAGGAAACGTAACTCAGTCCTGTACTACAGCAACACTAACGGGTCACTACAGTCCAGTACACCATTAGGGCAGTAAATAAAGTCTGGAACATTAAGATGATGTGTGAACTGATTAACTGAAGTATTTTGAGGTGAATGAAGAAAACTCAGCAGTAAACACATCTTATAGCGACTTTTATTCTACTTTATAATCATGATGAAGCAGATGATAACAGAGCTACACGCTCAATCCAGTCCTCCGGCCGGGTTTCTGCCCACGCAGAGCCACCAGAACATTTCCTCCCTGGACACGGGCCAGAGCACTCATTCACTCACTACAGTAATGTCATTACAGGAGAAGAAAAGAGACGGAGGAGGATATGTGGGTGAGAAGCTCACTGCTCTCTGCTTTCTGTCTCCTGTCTAACAATGAGAGAGAACTATATCTGTCCCTGGGGAGAGAGAGAGAGAGAGAGAGAGAGAGAGAAGGGACTACAGGCAAGCTGGTAGGTCACATCAACCCTGTCAGTATGCAGAACATAATTGAAGCTCCTACAAAAACAACAGAAATGCATCTCTCTCTCTCTCTCTCTCTCTCTCTCTCTCTCTCTTCTCTCTCCCCCTCTCTCTCTGCCTGAACTGAACTGAGTTTTATTGCCATGATAAACTGTACAGTGTTTTTCCAAAGCATTTATATGGTCAACAAATAAAACCTGAACAGAGAACAAGTGATAAAATAAACACAAGAAGAACAACACAAAAAAAGGTAGGTGTGTGTGTGTGTGAGAGAGAGAGAGAGAGAGAGAGAGAGAGAGAGAGAGAGAGAGAGAGAGGGAACTGCAAAGAAGCTGACACTGGAGACTCCTTCCACATGTCATATACACGCCCCTGTGAATGAGCTGTTGCTATAGAAACGATAATGTATCAGAGCGAGTACATTAATATAAAGCTGTGATGTTCAGCTGCTCTACTGTCAGAGCTGCTGTTATAGAGAATTAATCAACAGCTGACCACCAACCAGAGTCCAGAACTCAGCAGCAGCCCTGTGGAGTTAATTATAAAGATGCCTCATATTTTAATACAATCATACTGTAAGGTTTGATCATGTGTCTGTCACGTGGTAATTAACGACAGATTATTAATTGTGTCCATCAGAGTGGCAGTGAGAGCACTGATGTTTGAAAGTCCCTCCGTGTCGACACCAATTGGCCGGTACGAGTTTACAGCTTTGTTAAAGAAATAAAACATATTTAAAATGTAGTGAATGTTTTGGAAAGCAGATGATTTTCAGATGAAATCGTCACGTGGAAATCTTCAGGCAGAAGACTGCGCGCTGCTGTAGTGTCTCACTATAATTATTTTTATCCTCAGAGACGCGAAAGCGATATACTCCTGTGAGGCGGAGCATAGTAACGAGCTGAGTTTCCCCGAGGGGGCGCACTTCTCTAACGGTGAGTCATCTCCACCATCCGCACAGCTCACACCTTGCACTACGTCAGTCCTGATTAATCCTATATTATTTGTAATCTTCTTCATCAAAGAATTTAAACTCTGTGTTTTAATGCTGCGATCGACTCAGAACTCAGAAGTCTGAAAGATTGTGGATGAGCTCGGGCGTGTTCAAGTGAGAAAGTGGAGAAAAACTGACCACAAGATTCTAGCAAGCTAACACTAGCGATCGGGAGTGTGGACCCCTGTGAGTGAGGAACTGAGTAGATTACAGATCACTGTTAGCTCCTGATCTGCTGTGAGTTTGGATCATTGCCTGCTTTGTGATGTACAGAAGATCTCAGCAGATGTGGATCTCATCATCTGTCACATGGTTTGTGAAAACAGAATTCCGGAGTTAGAGTGTAACCGGGGAACAGATCAGACCGAAAGTCTCGGATCAGACAGAAATGTTCTGCTGTGGAGTTTTTCAGTGTTGGATTCATCAGTGTTTGATCTCTAGACTTTGTTGTGGTCAGAGAAAAGATTTAATACTCATCAATATTTTATTTTTGTTTCTTTTCTAAAGGAAAATTAGAGTAATATCCAGCACAGGACTTTATATCATTAATACTGTTCATTGAAATCTCAGTTATAAAGACACATGTTGATGAATTTCATTTGATTTAATTTCATCTCCTCCAAACCACAGGAGTGTAAATGCCACAGAATGTCACAGTTGCACTTTTACTCTGTTCAAACCTTCCGTCTCTGTTCACACAAACTCGTCTGCTGTTGTTCTGGACTCCTTTGAGCTTCTGGGATTTGGTACTTGCTTGTATTTTCTCCAAAATATCTTGGCAAGGCACCAGAGTATTTGTGTAGGTCACCATAACCTCGTGCTGGAAAGCTCCATCACAGCTCTGCACCTCCTCTGCCAGCACGGCTCGGCACACTAACGCTAGCTCTGTCTCAGAGGCTCGGGAGGTTCCGGGAGTCAATGTTAACGTGAACATGAGTGTTATCATTAGCGCTGTCGTTAGGACACGTTGTTGCACCCGAGCGAGCTGGTGTGCTGCAGATGCTGGAGGTTGATTAGATGTTTAAGGGATGGTTTGGATTAGCGTGAGTGCAGTGTGAGTCAGTGACGTGTTGTGCAAAGATTTCGTTGTGAAGTTCCTTTTGAAAGCTTTATGGGTATAATTTAAGAGAACATAGCGCTCTGGCTGCCTCTTTCATCCCGCATTAACTCTCATTGTATCTGTGCACCAGAGCTCAGGTCCTTTCTCTTCAGCTCAGGATGATCATGTTCCCATCCTGAGAGCTCTAGACATGTTCAGGATCAGCAGCTAAAAGTGCGTCACAGTCTCATAAAAGCTGAACGGCTCTCACTCAAGGACGAGGGGCTCAGGGCTCAGGGCTTAGAGCTCAGGGCTTAGGGCTCAGGGCTCAGGGCTAAGGGCTCAGGGCTTAGGGATCAGGGCTTAGGGATCAGAGCTCAGGGCTTAGGGATCAGGGCTTAGGGCTCAGGGCTTAGGGATCAGGGCTTAGGGCTCAGGGCTTAGGGATCAGGGCTCAGGGCTTAGGGATCAGGGCTTAGGGATCAGGGCTTAGGGCTCAGGGCTTAGGGATCAGAGCTCAGGGCTTAGGGATCAGGGCTTAGGGCTCAGGGCTTAGGGATCAGGGCTTAGGGCTCAGGGCTTAGAGCTTAGGGCTCAGGGATCAGGGCTCAGGGCTTAGGGCTTAGGAATCAGGGCTTAGGGATCAGGGCTTAGAGCTTAGGGCTCAGGGCTTAGGGATCAGGGCTTAGGGCTCAGGGATCAGGGCTTAGGGCTCAGGGATCAGGGCTCAGGTCTAAGGGCTCTCTCCACTGCGGCAGATTTAACACATCAGTTTTATACATTTTAAACAAAAACACTGTCTGAGTCATTATAGAGTCATTATGAACAGACACACAAAACACACACACATACACAAACACACACATGCACACACAAAGGCACACACACAAAGAGATTGTATACAATGGAAGTAAAAAGTTTACACACCCTGTTAAAGTGGCAGGTAAAAAAAAAGGTTTTTTTTTTTCTCCTGAATGTGAAACAGCAAAAAACATGAAGTGAAAGAATCAGAATAATTTTAGTGAAATGAAATTTAAGCTCGGTTTGATTTTAAGACACGACTCAGTGTTTTGGGGGCGGAGTCTGTCAGTGTGCTGTGTCTCAACTTGATATTTTCCCACACACTCTATAGATGTACTATTTCATTATTTAATTAGAAAACTGAGCAAAAAAAAGGAAGGGAATATCTAAAGATTTCTGCACGTGTATTTGCAACTGTATTTTTTAATTGTCTGTTTTCTTTTTTCTTGACTCACTACACAATAGTTAATATTAGCAGTGTAATTGTTGCAGTGTAAACAGCCACGCCTCGCTCTCATTAACTCTGGTACTGTATGTTCCGCAGTGTATCCTTCAGTGGAACCCGGATGGCTCCAGGCCACCTACCACGGCAAAACAGGACTGGTTCCTAAGAACTATGTGGTTTTCCTCTGAGCCCACACATGGAGACGTCATCCAGTGGGTGTGTGTGTGTGTGTGTGTGTGTGTGTGTGTGTGTGTGTGTGTTGAGGGGGGCCGGGTTTCCTGTCACTGCTTTCTACACAGGAGGAAGTTAAATACATAAATATAACACACACACACACACACACACACCTAAACTGTTCTACTGTTCTTCAGCATCATGATTGTTTTAATATATTAATTATATACTATAAAGCTTTTAAACCATTTTTTAGCACTTCTTATCTTTTTAATCTGTAATAAATCTACTTCAAGCTGCTCATCAGTCTGTTTTATGATCAACGGTGAACTCAGACCTGCTGACCTTTTAACGTCCAGTTCACTGCTCGAGTGTCCTCTCATAGCAGACGAGTCCATCCACAGATAAATCTGAACTCACACCAGGAAGCCCCGCCCCCTTTCACCAACTCACATTAGTAATCTTTTGTCTCATCTATCTTAGCTAACATTACACACACATATACACAGATATATATATACACACTATATAATTATATATGTGTCTGAATGTAGTATGAAATGTTTAAGCATGTTGTTAACAGTATGAGTTGTAAGTGTAGTGATTGTATGTTTTAGAGATCAGTGTGTAAGAAGCTTTTCTGAGACGATCTCCATCTTCATGTTTTTGTCGTCAGTGTTGTTAAATATTGCTGTAACCTGTAAGAATGCAGATGACCGAGTCGTCACTGTACACAATCATGTGTTGTGTAGTCAGGTGTTGTGTGGTCAGGTGTTGTGTAGTCAGGTGTTGTGCTGTAACTGAAGAATATTGTATCACTGTTCTAGATTTTTTTTGTTGTTGTTCAGTTTTTTTGTTTGTTTGTTTTCACAAATGTAAATATTTTATTGTCAATAAATTTCTACATCATGACCTCATTAAGTTATACACTCCTAATAACTTGAAGCAACATGAAACAAAAAGAAACAACACACAGTTTTAGCTCCAGGATTCTGGGAGGAAGAAGACAGAGCAGGCCGGCGCCAGGATCTCCGTGTTCTTTTCCATTTAAACATGTAAGAATGTGTCTCGACCTTGACTGATGATGCCAGAACCACCCCCCTCATCAGCAGGTCTGCTGAGGTCAGAGCCCGGGAACGACAGTCTTAGCTCATTAAGGCCGTGCAACAGATTCACACCACACACACATCACGAGGTTTATTCTGTGACCTGACCGTGTTAAAGTACACAGGATTAAAACCCCGCTCCAGCGCCGTAGATCGGAGTCCTTCTTTAAAATGTCATTAGAAATGTAAAGTGGCGTATAAAGAGGGGTCATAAATTTCATCATGGAATCATTCTGTAGAATTGAGACGTTCCTCAGAAAGATGTGACAGAAAACGTGAAAGTTTTATCTCAACTTCTAAATAAACATGAAAGCAGAAGCAGTGATGGAGCCAGTACACACCTTTACCCTCGAAAGCATTAAAAAAGCAAGTTCTCCCAGAAAACGTCACTGACAACTGAAAGGCACTCCTCTGTATCCCGCAGTCCACTCCACCGTCATGACATCATTTCCCGTGAAAGAGGAGGGGCCTGACCATGCCGGCCAGAACCTTCGGCAGCTGTGACGCGATGACCTCGGACATCATCTCGGGAAACTCCACCTTCATGGTGTCGGCCTGGATGAAGGTGCTGAGGCAATACAGGTTGACCTTCTTCACTATCTGCTCACACAACAAGAGTGACACAAAGTTAGAACATTATCTCACACACACACATGCACATACACACACACACATTTGTAGAACAAATACTGTACGTATGTAACACATAGATTTAAGTTCACCCTATGGTAATTGTGTGTGTGTGTGTGTGTGTGTGTTTTTGGGTACACTACAGCTGACATTAATCAAATGATTATTCTACAGAATTTAAAACTGCTTTATGAGAAATCTAATGAAAAAAGATTAATTTAGTATTTAAACATCAGAAAATCTTTTTTTGGTTGTTTATATTTTAATTTTGTGGTTATGACATTTTTAAAAATTTAACAAAAATAATCATTAAATAATTACTTAAGCAAATTTTCTAACATTTTTAAGTGAATCCGTGTTCTCATCTTCTTCTTCTTCTGCTTAATTTTTTTTATTATTATTATTATTATTATTATTGTTTTAAATGTAAAATTATTGAATCATTTTGACAAAATTTAATTCTGCTTTATACACAGAATATTAAGGTTCTTCAAGGGTTCTTAGCCTCCTGAGAGGGTTGAAAGGTTCCTACTGAGGGAAAATGCAGAAGCTTTAAAATGCTAAACACTCTCCTTTTTGTATTTTATAACTTTTCTGTGTTCTAGCTATTTTTAGAGCATTTTTGTATGTTATAAAAAGCACCTCATGCATGGAGTCCATGAGCTTGGTGATGTGGTAGAAACGCTGCGAGCTTCCCACCACGTCCTTCTCCTTCATCTGGATGGCTTTACTCAGCTCTCGGATGTAGTTCTGTCTCATCTCATCAAACTGACTCTGACTCTTTAAACCCTCTAAAGGAACTGAAAAACAAAAACACAGAACATCAATGCAATCTTTATCTTCCTTTATTCATATGATCAGAACTCTGCGCTGTGATTGGTCAGAAGGTGCTGATTAATTCTCTGGGTTCCACAGCACAGCTGAATGCTCGCATCTGATCGGTCAGAAGGTGTGCATTATTTCTGAATAACAGCTGGAGGACTTCATGATGTTTTCGTGATAAACAGCAGACGACGATCAGTAACTGTCTCAGATCTTTGGACTTTAACATAAAACCAGTGAATAAATCAGCAGGACCTCCTTCTCTAGGAGCCGCTTTAAACCTTTAAACTGTTAAAAAGGCATTTTACAGTAAAGATTTTCTCCATTCATCAAATATAACAGGTTATATATATATATAACTGTTTCAGGTTTGTTTCTGTACAAACAGGCTTGTATTTCATATTGAAAACAGAAGTGTAATAAAGAACCGACACACTGAAGACACACTGTCTCATTATTAACGGCTGCAGAAGACAGTGAGGTTCTTGATGTTCATGTTGCAGTGAATCGTCTTATCTGAACTGCTACGTCGTCTCTCAGCTCTGTCGCCTCAGACCGGTACATTGTGTTGATATTTTAGACTGAGAAATAGGTCAGTCTCAGAGGCGAGGTCAGACCAGGTGTATTAAAGACTCCCATGTAGAAAACGGAGGCTGTTTTCTTTCTTTTGTTCCTTACCCGTGTTCAGCAGCAACAGGGCCTTCATGCACAGAAACTCCTCTCTGGTGACCTGCAGCTTTGTGAACTCCTGAGGGATCACCTGCATGGCCAAGCACAGGTCATAGATGGGAGTCGTCCTCAGACGGTCACTAAAGATCAGAAGAGATCAGAGATGATAGGAGGAAGACTCCATGCTTTTGTTCTGTCACAAACACGTGATCAACTGAAGCTCACACATTTCTCATGCAAATGTCTAGGAGGTTTGTAGAATTAAATTCAATTTGAAACAAAACGTCCTACAAACACAATTATACTCCCGATTAATGAGGGGTGTGAAAACCTGCAAACTGAATAAACAAGAAAAACAGGCTGTGACATGACTCACAGTAAACTAGTTTATAAACATGTTTATTTCTGTCTCTTTACAACTTTATTTATTAATTCATTCTACATAAAAAGTGTTAAATAGTAGGGTTCTAATAATATTCTAATGTTCTAATAATGTTCTTATAATGTTCTAATAATATTCTAATGTTCTAATAATGTTCTTATAATGTTCTAATAATATTCTAATGTTCTAATAATGTTCTAATAATATTCTAATGTTCTAATAATGTTCTAACAATGTTCTAATATTTTAACAATGTTCTAATGTTTTAATAATGTTCTAATAATGTTTTAATAATGTTCTAATAATGTTCTAATAATGTTCTAATGTTCTAATAATGTTGTAATAATGTTCTAATGTTCTAATAATGTTCTTATAATGTTCTAATGTTCTAATAATGTTCTAATAATATTCTAATGTTCTAATAATGTTCTAACAATGTTCTAATATTTTAACAATGTTCTAATGTTCTAATAATGTTCTCATAATGGTCTAACAATGTTCTCATGTTCTAATAATGTTCTTATAATGTTCTAATAATATTCTAATGTTCTAATAATGTTCTAAATGTTCTAATAATGTTCTTATAATGTTCTAATAATATTCTAATGTTCTAATAATGTTCTAACAATGTTCTAATATTTTAACAATGTTCTAATGTTTTAATAATGTTCTAATAATGTTTTAATAATGTTCTAATAATGTTCTAATAATGTTCTAATGTTCTAATAATGTTCTAATAATGTTCTAATGTTCTAATAATGTTCTTATAATGTTCTAATGTTCTAATAATGTTCTAATAATATTCTAATGTTCTAATAATGTTCTAACAATGTTCTAATATTTTAACAATGTTCTAATGTTCTAATAATGTTCTCATAATGGTCTAACAATGTTCTCATGTTCTAATAATGTTCTTATAATGTTCTAATAATATTCTAATGTTCTAATAATGTTCTAAATGTTCTAATAATGTTCTTATAATGTTCTAATAATATTCTAATGTTCTAATAATGTTCTTATAATGTTCTAATAATGTTCTAACAATGTTCTAATATTTTAACAATGTTCTAATGTTTTAATAATTTTTTTTCTAATAATGTTTTAATAATGTTCTAATAATGTTCTAACAATGTTCTAATATTTTAACAATGTTTTAATGTTCTAATAATGTTCTTATAATGTTCTAATAATATTCTAATGTTCTAATAATGTTCTAACAATGTTCTAATATTTTAATAATGTTCTAATGTTTTAATAATGTTCTAATGTTCTAATAATGTTCTTATAATGTTCTAATGTTCTAATAATGTTCTTATAATGTTCTAATAATATTCTAATGTTCTAATAATGTTCTAACAATGTTCTAATATTTTAACAATGTTCTAATGTTTTAATAATGTTCTAATGTTCTAATAATGTTCTAATAATGTTCTAACAATGTTCTAATATTTTAACAATGTTCTAATGTTTTAATAATGTTCTAATGTTCTAATAATGTTCTAATAATGTTCTAACAATGTTCTAATATTTTAACAATGTTCTAATGTTCTAATAATGTTCTAATAATGTTCTAATAATGTTCTAATGTTTTAATAATGTTCTAATAATGAAAAAGTTTGAGTAATATTCTGCCTTAGCTTCTCAAAATAATCTGAACCTGTATCAAAATGAAGATTTAACATAAAATCTGATTTATTTAAAACAGCATTGAAATAAAATTTGGTTTTATGTACACACTCCTTCATAACACTAAACACACCCCTGAGCTTTTCCTTTTGATTTGTCGGGTCATTAGTGTAACACTGAACCAAACTCCACATCACACTCACTTCAGGAGATGAGGTGGGTTTAGAGAACAGACTTACTGACTGAGGATGAGGTCTGGAGCAAAGTACATGAAATCAGGAGAGACATTCTGGAAGGTTCTCCAGCCCAGAGAAAAGACCAGCAGGTTCATCCAGGAGTACTGTATTAGCGTCATCTGATCGTTGATATGTAAATTGCGGAAACCTTTCAAACAAAACATCGAGCATGAAGTTAATCTCTGTGTAACGTGTTTCATCGCTGAGTCTCTTCCTGTAACATCCAACAAAGTGGCCTGCACTTGTGGAGGATCTTAGATGCATCTCCATGTACACTGCGTTATTATCTTCTCGGGCTGGACGTCATCTTTAATTCACACCACAGACTGAGATCGTTTTCATTTGTGTTCTGTGAACATTTCTGTGTTGACTCTGGTTTATATTTTGGATCTTTCTACATCCCAGGAGTAACGACATTGTCTAATAACGTGATCAGATGACATAAGCGACACTCGGCGTTCCTAACAGATAACTGAATATTAAACCTTAAAAACATATGTTGGATTTTTTACTGTCAGTTTTCTCTCAGATTCTGGATTTTCTTCTCTATTTCACAACAAATCTCAAATCATTAACTCCAGCAGGCAAAACACACAGTAACATCAGTTTGAGGCTCTGCCTCTGGAACAGTGTGTGGAACAGAGTGTGTTTGAGAGGAACAGAGGTCACTGAACCTGGTAAAGCCTTGGACCAGCGGACGATCCACAGCAGCTGCCTTTCACACAGTCTGTTGAGGCTGTTCAGGAGCAGATGTGGTACTTCAGGTTGGGAGTTATCAAAGCCGGAGTAGACCATCTCGGGTTCAATGTTCTCAAGGATGTTTATAAACTGAGGAGAAAACTGAAGCTCTTGGATCCCAGAAACACACGACATAGAGGCCAAAGTGTGGCCCTGAAACATCAGGGACGGTCCAACACCCATGGCCTTCAGAACGCCATATCTCTTCAACTTACGACCTGTGACACACACACACACACACACACACAAAGCATGTAAGAAATTCATATTCATGTGAAAAAAATGCTATAGGAGAACCATTCTTAGGTTCCTCAAAGAACATTTCACTATAAGGGTTTAAACAATTCATTTACAGTTATAGCGGACGATCATTTGCTACATCAACACACTACACTAGGAAACAGACTAAAGATAATCGGTCTAAAACTCTGTTGGAATGAAATATAACACAATATTTGTTTATATATGTAATAGGAAGAGCTAGTTTAAGTGTTTCAGGAAGAGGTTGGTCTTCACTCGTCGTTTGAAGACGATCTGTGACTCAACTGTTTGGACATCTAGGGGAAGGTCATTCCACCACCTCGGTCTAGATGTAGAGGTAGATGTAGCCCGAGATGTATGAAGAGTCTAACTGTAGACCTACCTCTTACCCTGAGAGATGGTGGACCAGTGTAGCAGTGCTAGTGGTTCTGAGGGAGCGAGGTGCAGTGTGAGGAGTAATCAGAGCTTTGCCATGCTGGTCCATTCATGGCTTTGTGTTTGTTGGGCAAGCGTCAGTGTTTTAAACCTGATGCATCTACAGGAAGGCAGTGGAGGAGCAGCAGTGGAATGGTGGAGAACAGTGGGGTGCTGTGTGTGAGATCAGTGGGGTGGTGTGTGAGAGATGAGTGGGGTGGTGTGTGTGAGATGAGTGGGGTGGTGTGTGTGAGAGCAGTGGGGTGGTGTGTGTGAGATGAGTGGGGTGGTGTGTGTGAGAGCAGTGGGGTGGTGTGTGTGAGATGAGTGGGGTGGTGTGTGTGAGATGAGTGGGGTGGTGTGTGTGAGAGATGAGTGGGGTGGTGTGTGTGAGATGAGTGGGGTGGTGTGTGAGAGATGAGTGGGGTGGTGTGTGTGAGATGAGTGGGGTGGTGTGTGTGAGATGAGTGGGGTGGTGTGTGTGAGAGATGAGTGGGGTGGTGTGTGTGAGATGAGTGGGGTGGTGTGTGTGAGATCAGTGGGGTGGTGTGTGAGAGATCAGTGGGGTGGTGTGTGTGAGATGAGTGGGGTGGTGTGTGTGAGATGAGTGGGGTGGTGTGTGTGAGATCAGTGGGGTGGTGTGTGTGAGATGAGTGGGGTGGTGTGTGTGAGATGAGTGGGGTGGTGTGTGTGTGATGAGTTGGGTGGGGTGTGAGATGAGTGGGGTGGTGTGTAAGATGAGTGGGGTGGGTGTGTGAGATGAGTGGGGTGGTGTGTGTGAGAGCAGTGGGGTGGTGTGTGTGAGATGAGTGGGGTGGTGTGTGTGAGATGAGTGGGGTGGTGTGTGTGAGATGAGTGGGGTGGTGTGTGAGATGAGTGGGGTGGTGTGTGTGAGATGAGTGGGGTGGTGTGTGTGAGATGAGTGGGGTGGTGTGTGTGAGATGAGTGGGGTACTGTGTGTGAGATGAGTGGGGTGGTGTGTGTGAGATGAGTGGGGTGGTGTGTGTGAGATGAGTGGGGTGGTGTGTTTGAGATCAGTGGGGTGGTGTGTGTGAGAGATGAGTGGGGTGGTGTGTGTGAGATGAGTGGGGTGGTGTGTTTGAGATCAGTGGGGTGGTGTGTGTGTGAGATGAGTGGGGTGCTGTGTGTGAGATCAGTGGGGTGGTGTGTGAGAGATGAGTGGGGTGGTGTGTGTGAGATGAGTGGGGTGGTGTGTGTGAGAGCAGTGGGGTGGTGTGTGTGAGATGAGTGGGGTGGTGTGTGTGAGAGCAGTGGGGTGGTGTGTGTGAGATGAGTGGGGTGGTGTGTGTGAGATCAGTGGGGTGGTGTGTGTGAGATGAGTGGGGTGGTGTGTGTGAGATGAGTGGGGTGGTGTGTGTGAGATGAGTGGGGTGGTGTGTGAGAGATCAGTGGGGTGGTGTGTGTGAGATCAGTGGGGTGGTGTGTGAGAGATCAGTGGGGTGGTGTGTGTGAGATGAGTGCGGTGGTGTGTGTGAGATCAGTGGGGTGGTGTGTATGAGATCAGTGGGGTGGTGTGTGTGAGATGAGTGGGGTGGTGTGTGTGAGATCAGTGGGGTGGTGTGTGTGAGATGAGTGGGGTGGTGTGTGAGAGATGAGTGGGGTGGTGTGTGTGAGATGAGTGGGGTGGTGTGTGTGAGATCAGTGGGGTGGTGTGTGTGTGTGAGATGAGTGGGGTGGTGTGTGTGAGAGATGAGTGGGGTGGTGTGTGTGTGTGAGATGAGTGGGGTGGTGTGTGTGTGTGAGATGAGTGGGGTGGGGTGTGTGTGTGAGATGAGTGGGGTGGTGTGTGAGAGAATCAATACAGTTTACACACAAAAACCTTCATTGGTGTGAAACCTTAAATCAGCTCTGGTTCAGTTTCCATCTGCGGTGGAAATACTCCTGTTGAATGAAGTGAACGAAAGGTCATGTGATCTCTATATCAATACTCCTGTTCCTGGAAATTCATCCGGTGAAGCATGGTTATCATGATGTTATGTGGTTCTGATGAACGTTCTGTGAAAGTCTGGGAAATTCTTTTAGAATCAAACCCTGCTGAAGTTTTTCCAGAATTTTGTCCCTGACCTTTGTGCTCCTTGGTCTTCATGATGCTGTGTGTTTATTATCTCTAACAAACTCTGTGATTTTCCAGGAACTGGTGTATTATACGGACATGTGTGATAGTGTAGTGAAAACACTTGATTGTAAAAATATTAGAAGATATTTTAGTAAAGTAAAAGTGAACATTGGTGTACGTCAGAAAACACACCGGGCAGTTCTACTTGGACACTAAATAACCAGGAAAAGGACTGCTTTATCCGCTTTATTGTACTTTAACCACTTTAACTTTAAAATAAGACATTAGCTCTTTAGGCTTTGTGCTTTTACGTCCAATTGAGTTTTGCAATGTAGCTCGTTTGCACTCTGTAAATTTTTAATGAGGAATTTCTCATGTATAAAAGTACATTCAGTTCTTCTGATGTTAATCAGACAGATAAAAGTTGACCAGCAGTTTAGAAAGATCAGCCCACTGGGTTCAGATGTGGAACAGTTACCTCCCAGCATCATTCCGGCCTGGTAGCATTTTCTGAGACGACACGCAGGGCAGTTCTTCCTCCTGATCTTATCCACAATGCAGTCGTTCCGCCCGGCGCACAGATAGTTATGACGGCCTTGGCAAGAGTGAAACCATCGTTAATGCCCAGATATTTTACTCTCTCTGTGCTGTGTGCTCCAAAACATTAAAGCAACCGTGTCCTCTTAAAATCATAATTCAGTGAGTAATAAAGATTTAAAAGATAAGAAGGAGAGAGAGTTAGAGAGAGAGAGAGAGGGGGGGGGTGAGTGTGTTCGAGGCGAGGCTGAGAGGACAGAATGACACGGTCATGGTCAGACATTGTGGCTCTTACATATCAGTCTTTAGAAGATACAGAG
>JAUCMX010000004.1:31642101-31682101 GCA_033459395.1 Hemibagrus guttatus | reverse complement strand
GGTCCCGGTTCGAGTTTGAGAAAGTCCTCGGTGCGGTCGTGGCTCGCGCTGACGATAAAATCGCCGGACAGCGGATCAACGTCCCCGAAATTACGCGCGAGGCAGGGCAGGGAGTTCCTCACCTGATCAAAGCTCACCTCCGTGTACTTCTCCATCACATCACTCACTCTGTGGCTGTCTGTGGAGTCTGTCATGGTGCTGCTCACAGTCTCCATGTAGCCGCAGCTGTCCTGTTTAACACTCCTTCTTTCCCAGAGTTGTTCAAGAAGAGTTACCTGTGCTCATGCGCCGTTCAGACTTGAGGAAGGACCTTCCCAAAAAACTAAACTCCCTCCTTGTGGTGAAAGTTGGGTGTAGCAGAGACTTCAGGAACAAACTGACTCTAAAAGCAGCTCTGTCTCTCAAAACCTAACGCAAGCTCTTCCGCATAAAATATCACACACTGACACCAAAATACACAAATCACAAACTTTTTATTATTATTATTATTATTATTATTATTATTATTATTATTATTATTATTATTATTATTATTATTATTATTGCCAAAGAATATTTAGCTTAAATAAGAAAGGACAGCTTGGCTTCAGCAGTAGATGTTGCAGGAGATCCAGACTCTTTCTCTCCCTGACAGAATCCGAATTTCTCAAATTGAAATCTGAGGTCCAGTTTCCGCATGAAGAAATCATTCTGGAGAGCTGGATAAATCAGTGGAGTTCAGACAGAAACTCTTCCTGAGATCTTCCAAAGTGTGTGACAGAAGCTCGTGAAAGCACCGAGCAGGTGTGTGGGGCTCTGAGATTTAGGACTTCCCATTTCTCCTCCACCTCTTCCTCCACACATCACACTGCACCTGATTAGTCTGGAGATTTTCTTGTTGTTTTCTTTCATCAAAAAATGGTTTATTTAAAATTTTAATATAAGTATATGTAAATATTTCAGGCTTTCCTAAAAGTCTCCACACAAAATGGAATTAAATGTTTTAGCAAACTGTAATTTCATTTACAGAAAATATAAAACCTCATTCACACTTTCACTTCATTATCATGAACTGGATATAGAACATCTCACTCCAGATCGATTCCCTCTGATGTTCTAATCAGCTCCACTCTTCTGGAAGGTTCTCCACTAGATGTTGGAGTGTGTGTGTGGGGATTAGTGATCATTCAGCTACAAGAGCATTAGTGAGATCAGACTCTGGTGTTGGTGAGGAGGTCTGGGGGTCAGTGGGTGAGTCAGTGGGTGGTCAGTGGGGTTGAGTCAGAGTCAGGACTCTGTGCAGGACACTCCAGTTCTTCACTCCAACCTTCACCTCCACACCATGTCTTCATGGAGCTGCTCTGTGCACAGGGACATGGTCATGCTGGAGCAGGGTTTGGATCCTGAGGTCCGGTCAAACTGTAAAGCTCCACACACACAGAGACCTTCTGTACTACTGTGTGTGTGTGTGTGTGTGTGTGTGTGTGTGTGTGTGTGTGTGTGTGTGTGTGTGTGTGTTCAACAGTGTAATAAAGGAGCACATGCAGCTGGGATGGTCAGGGATGGGATGTTCTAAATAGCACTTTGAATCCACTTTACGGTTCTAACTTTTGTATAATGTGAAGTGTGTGTGTGTGTGTGTGTGTGTGTGTGTGTGTGTGTGTGTGTGTGTGTGTGTGTGTTGTAACCAGGAGACTGCTGTGAGCTCAAGGGCGAAGCTACTTCCCCTCGTTTGCTGATGAAGTTTGGATTTTTTTTCCTCACACAGTTTTACGGAGAGAAACGACTGCGTGACTTAAAAATTGATATTAAAACATTTTCTTCTCCGTGTGATTGCAAATGAGTCTAATTAATTATACATACATTTGCATGCTTTGTCAAAACCCCAAATCTGAATCAGTCGATTTTATTACACTTTAAAGTGATATTTTGTTTAAGAGGACTGGATTGGACTTTTTTTTTCTCTCTGATCCGTGTTCTGCTGTTCTCGGTCCGATTCTGGTCCTGGAGCATTGCAGAGACACGTACTTCAGAACCTGTGTTTGTTCCTTTCCTCAGAACATCCACACTCATCATTTAACAGATATCACACATACACGCTTCTTCACTCAGCCTTAGCCATGTCTATCACGCCAGAACACGCGTGAGCTGGGTCATGGTCACGTCTTTTCTTGCTTTGTGTGTGTTTTTTTAGCTTCCTCATGCTTCATATTTCACCTTCTTCAAATCCACTTTCCTTCTTATATCCAAATCTTCACCTGAGAGGGTCGAGGTGACCAAGAACCTCCTGGCTTTCTTTTTCCCTTTTTATTTTTTGTCCCACGTCTTCTCCGCACTGATGCTCATCACCGTGACAACGAGGCTTCGGTCAGACTCGGGGCTAATGCGTGCTCCGTTACAGGAAGTGGAATAAAGCTGCAGAAGATTGGATTCTCTGCCAGAAGTGAATGAATACTAGACTGCAGTGTGAAGCGGACTCGTTTGTCACCAAAGCGTTCGTTCTTCATTGTAGTGTTCGTTTGTGTCCTGCTAAATATAAAATATTCAGAATTGATATTTAAATAAATATTTAAACTGAATACTGCTCACAGTGAGTGATATTCTGAGCTGAAACACATGGGGTAGTGTGTGGTTTTAACACAATACACAGATTCCACAGAAACAACACTGAGTCTGCTCCTGTGAATGCTAACGAGGATGTAGATTATCTTAGTCCACTTCTCCATCCACATCTTAATCTCCTTCATGATAATCTCAGGATGGAGCGTCTCCTGGTTCACACCACAGGGTTACACATCCAGAGCAAACACTTCCATTATAGTTGGAGTCATTACCTTGTTAAAAGCTCCATCTCCAGCTGAGTCAGAACCTCCGGGCAGAATCCGGCTGCACAGCAGAGCTCATGATGCCATCAGTACTGGTCACAGTGGATTTAGAGGATTTGTTCATTTACACTTAATTTAATCTCATACAATGTTTTGTTACCAAACTTTCGATGTTTTTTATTAATAGTAGTAATAGTAGTAGTATTGCCCTTTTATAATAAATGAGTATTTAATAATAAAACTATTTTCATGTTTATAATGTGCTTAACAGTGTGATGATAATGAAGCTGATAATAAAGTGTGTAACTTTCAGCAGTTATTTGACTTTCTGTGATTTATTTGAATTTATTGAAAATGATTGACTAAATGTGTGTAAGTGTCAGTAATTTCTAACTGCATTTGTCAGAGAAAATACCATTATTTAACAAAACGCTGACAGAGATGTTTGTTATAAAACTAATTCATGTTTTGTCCGTTTTAAATAGTAAACATCACTGTGTTTATTTTATACAATACCTTGCTCTCCTAAAGGGTGCCAATAATTTTGGAGTGTACAGAGCAAGGCCAGAGTGTGAACTGAACACTGAACAGAGAACAGAAACACGGTATGATGTGTTGATGAGATGAAATGAGGAGCAGATGAAGATGGAGCATGAAGAGGAGTGTGTTCTGTTGGAGCTCGAGCTCAGGTGTGTCATCAGGCAGAATTACGAGGTCACAGTGACATACACACACACACACACACACACACACACACACACACACACACACACACACACAAAGCTTTAACCATTGAGAGTTATTTTCCCTCATTTACATTCCCTGTCACCGCGACCCTCAGAGTGGTTTAATAATCTGCAGTAACATTAAAGTTTCATTTCCCCAGTCAAAGTCGAAGTGACAACATTTATCATTCATTCATTGTCTGCCACTTATCCGAACTATTCACGGGTCACGGGGAGCCTGTGCCTATCTCAGGCATCATTGGGCATCAGAATCAGAATCAGAATCAGAATCAGAATCAGAAAAGTTTTTATTGCCAGGTACAGCAAAGGGTTCACGAAGAGCACTTTACAGTACTAGGAATTTGTCTTGGTGTCAGGTGCAAAACATATAAACAGATAAAATTTTAAAATAATAAAATAAACTACAATAATTTAAATGAAGTTGCCAAGGCAGGATACACCCTGGACGGAGTGCCAACCCATCACAGGGCACACACACACTCTCATTCACTCACGCAATCACACACACTACGGACAATTTAGAGATGTCCATCAACCTACAATGCATGTCTTTGGACTGGGGGAGGAAACCGGAGTACCGGAAACCCCCGAGGCACGGGGAGAACATGCAAACTCCACACACACGGCGGAGGCGGGAATCGAACCCCCAACCCTGGAGGTGTGAGGCAAACGTGCTAACCACCAAGCCACCGTACCCCCTGATGACATTTAATAAAGTGTTTTTCAGCTCCACCTTCACACACACGTCCTCTTTACACAGGATCCTGAGAATGCAGGAATAAAGATGGAATTCTCTGTCAGTCTGAGGGAGCGGCATTCCTATGAGCCAGTAAAACCCACTGACAAAGTCACATCAACACTGACAAACAAACTCCGCCCACTTCCACATGAGTAAACTCCAGACAGCCAAAAACACTTTGGAAACACAAACCTTGTTTACTGAGCTGCTACTATAGAGCAAGACACCTTCCTGGGGGCGGAGCATAGACAATCTAAATTAAAAGTTTTCAGAATTGCGTATAAAGACAGTATGTCTAACTATAGACAGGCTCTAAAAGCTGCTAAGGCTGAGCATCTGAGCAAACTGATAGAAATAAACCAAAACAATCCCAGATTCTTATTTAGTACAGTGGCTAGACTAACAAAACATCAGATATCTGAAGAGAGTACTCCATCACAGTTTAGTAGTGAGGACTTTATGAACTTCTTCACCGACAAAATCGATAGTATCAGGAACAAAATAATGGATGTTCAACCTTTGACAGCATCCGGTGATCTAGTCCAACCTAAAGCTCCACATTTAAAGCTACAATGCTTTACAGGTATAGGGAAGGAAGAGCTGTATAAACTTATCACCACGGCTAATTCAACAACATGTTTGTTAGATCCAATTCCAACTAGATTACTGAAAGAAGTGATACACACAGCTGGAGAGCCTCTCCTCAACATTATTAATTCCTCCTTATATTTAGGTCACGTCCCTAAACCTCTCAAGTTAGCAGTTATTAAGCCTCTTCTTAAGAAACCTAAACTAGATCCTAATGATTTATCAAATTACAGACCGATTTCAAACCTTCCCTTTATATCTAAAATATTAGAAAAGGTTGTGTCTACTCAATTATGCTCCTTCTTACAGGAAAACTTTATCCTTGAAGAATTTCAGTCAGGTTTCAGGCCCCATCATAGCACAGAAACTGCACTAGTTAAGATCACAAATGACTTGTTTTTAGCTTCGGACCAAGGCTGCATCTCAATATTAGTCTTACTTGATCTTAGTGCTGTATTCGACACTATAGATCATAACATTCTCGTAGACCGCTTACAAAATCACATAGGTATTCAGGGACAGGCGTTAAAATGGTTTAGATCCTACCTGTCTGATCGATACCAGTTTGTAGATTTAAATGGAGAACTGTCCAGTGTAATGCCAGTGAAATATGGGGTCCCACAAGGATCAGTTTTAGGACCTCTGCTTTTCTCAATATACATGCTTCCCTTAGGCAACATCATTAGAAGGCATGGGATCAGTTTCCATTGTTACGCTGATGATACCCAGTTATATATCTCATCAAAACCAGATGAAATATCTAAACTGTCTAGATTAACAGAGTGTGTTAAAGATATTAAAGATTGGATGGCTGATAATTTTCTATTACTAAATCCTGATAAGACGGAGATATTACTGATTGGTCCAAAAACCAGTACACAGAAGCTCTCACAATTCAACCTGTACTTAGAAGGATGTTCTATTACTACTAGCTCTACAGTGAAAGACCCGGGCGTAATATTAGACAGCAGTTTGTCCTTTGAAAAACATATTTCCGATGTTACAAAAATAGCCTTCTTCCACCTCAGAAATATCGCCAAGCTTAGGAGCATTTTATCTGTATCTGATGCTGAAAAGCTAGTTCATGCGTTCATGACCTCCAGACTGGACTATTGTAATGCATTACTAGGTGGTCGTCCTGCATCTTCAATAAACAAGCTACAGTTAGTCCAGAATGCAGCCAGAGTCCTTACCAGGTCAAGAAAGTATGACCATATAACCCCAATATTATCATCCCTGCACTGGCTACCTGTTAAATTTAGAATTGATTATAAACTAGCTCTACTTACGTACAAGACCCTAAATGGTTTAGCTCCCACGTATCTAGCCAGTCTTCTAACACGTTACAATCCATCACGCTCCTTAAGATCTCGAAACTCCGGACTTCCGGTAGTTCCCAGAATATCAAAGTCTACAAAAGGGGGTAGAGGGTTTTGGTATTTAGCTCCTAAACTTTGGAACAGTCTTCCTGACAGTGTTCGGGGCTCAGACACAGTCTCCCAGTTCAAACGTAGACTAAAGACATATCTCTTTAGCCAGGCATACACCTAATACATCCCATAACTTTGTGCTCCAATACGTCCGATTAAATGCACATCATCATCTAGTGCCTGCTAATATTATGAACAGCAGCTACGCTAATTCCTCTCCACTTGTTTCGCTTCTTCTACCCATCCCCGAGTCACACAGAGATTGTGCCAGCTCCGGTGGCATCCAGAGATGGACCGGCTCCAGCCGGGTTCTGCTTTCTGAGGACTGGAGTATTCAAAGCAGCACTGCCAACACTATGTGGACATTTTACACACAACATTCTACACATGCTGTATCTGCATCACACAACTAATGCAGAAAGGACATTGTTCATATCACACTCTCCGTGTGTCACCCAGATGAGGATGGGTTCCCTTTTGAGTCTGGTTCCTCTCAAGGTTTCTTCCTAATACCATCTAAGGGAGTTTTTCCTTGCCACAGTCACCTGAGTCACCTTAGGCTCGCTCACTAGGGAAAATGTTGTCTAACATCTAGGACTGTTTGTTTGTATGTTTATTGTTTCTTATGTTCTGTAAAGCTGCTTTGAGACAATGCTCTTTGTTAAAAGCGCTATACAAATAAAACTGAATTGAAAAATTGAATCTAACACACCAGAGGGGCGGAGCATAGGTAATCTAACACACCAGAGGGGCGGAGCATAGGTAATCTAACACACCAGAGGGGCGGAGCATAGGTAATCTAACACACCAGAGGGGCGGAGCATACACAATCAAACACACCAGAGGGGCGGAGCATACACAATCAAACACACTAGAGGGGCGGAGCATGGACAATCTAACACACCAGAGGGGCGGAGCATACACAATCTAACACACAAGAGGGGTGGAGCATACACAATCTAACACAACAGAGAGGCGGAGCATAGACAATCTAACACACCAGAGGGGCGGAGCATATACAATCTAACACACCAGAGGGGCGGGGCATACACAATCAAACACACCAGAGGGAAAGGCATATTCATTCAGATAGAATAAGCAGACGACAAAAACAACATTAAAATCCAATTTAACAAATACATCCACTGTAAAATACACAAAAAATACATTCTTAAACATTGATCTGTTCTGTCACACACACACACACACACACACACACACACACACACACACACACACACACACTCCTCCTTCTAACATTTATTCTTAACTGTTTAAACAGAGTCATTGTTTCCATCCTGAAGCTGATTATTTTCCTGTAATACGTCCTCAAGTGTTTTATTGCTCTTACACCACAACTATTTGTTCCCCACACAGATCTACAATCTCCTTTACTCTGTTTGTTGTGAGTGGAGTGTGTTGTGTGCTGTACACGTCGTTGTGAAGAGCTCAGAGCCTCGGCCTGGTGTGTAAGGCTTCAGGACTCTGAGGATTTAGAGGAATATTTAATCATTAGGGTTAATCACGTTGTGTTTAATCATATGTATCAATAATTGTGTTATTGTGTTTCTTGTTCTGAAGCATATGAACGATGATGGTCAGATGGTGTCCGATCTGCGTGGACGTTGTGATCTCGTCTTCAGAGACAGAATGTGTTCGGTCGGATTTTCGGGACAGGTGACGGTCTTTAGAACAGTTTATTAAGTAGTAAAGGACCGGTGAGTTTATTTCCTCATCTCAGGTTCAGCCACATTTAGGACAATAATCTTCATGTCTGCTTTTAATCAGAAATTAACCTTATCTTCAGAGAAACGGATTAAAGGGAGTTAAACTGCATGACCTTCTCCTGTACAGCAAATGTGTTTATCCAGATTTACTACAGCTACACTCACCTACAGGAGAAAATACAGTTATAAACTTAAAATTTATTATTTAAACTTGCTCTCATCTGAGAGCAATTAGCAATCTGTTAAATGTGAGCCAAAATCATTAAAATTAAAGGAACCAAAGACTTAAACTACTTCAGTCTGTGTGCATTGAATTTATTTAATACACGAGTTTCACAATTTGAGTTGAATTACTGAAATAAATGAACTTTTCCACCACATTCTAATTTATTGAGATGCACCTGTACATCCTGAATGTATATATTTATGTAAAGCTGCGTTGTGCCAATACTAAAATTACAGAACTAAAATTAAATAGAATTGAATTTCACTTCCTTTAGATATTCTAGCAAGCAGCTTTAATATGTTTGTAATAATATTATTATATTAAATCATATTTCTGAACACATTAAATATTCAGATCTGCTTGTTTAAGGTTAATATTAAATTATTTGCTAGTTTTTTAAGAGGAAATCCATACACATTTAACATCCAGTATAACATTTAATCAACTTCCACAAACCTTCAACCTTAAAAAGCTATGACAAGACAATTAAGAGTTTCAGTTTATTTATAAATCAGGTTTTAGACTTTAAATGATGATATATAGTACATTATACTACAGGAGTCATGATCTTCATGATCTTGAGTTAGTTCTATAATAGTTCTTAACTTTGGCGTACAGACCGAGCAGCACAAATGGGATAAAAATCAAAGTGACTCCTCTCATGGAGTGAAATGATTTCAGACTGCAGGAGGAGAAGCAGACCTTCTGACTGATTTATTGTTAAAGGTGACACTGTGTGATATTTCAACACACACACACTAACACACCAGAGGGATGAGGACGAGTCGTCATAATATTTTAATTATTTTTCCAAAAGTGACACTTTATAAAATATTTTAAAAAAGAAAATCCAAGCAGAAGAAAGTGAAGGTGATTTATTAAACTCTACAATACACTTTACACTAAACTTTATTCATGTGTTTGAGATACTCTAATAATAAAGGCAGATTCATTCAGACTGAACAAGCAGACGGCAAAAATAGCATTAAAATCCAATTTAATAAATACATCAGCTGTAAAATACACAAAAAATACACTCTTAAACACTGATCTGTGATCTGTCACACACACACACTCACACACACACACACACACACACACACACACACACACACACACACACACACTCCTTCTTCTTAACTGTTTAAACAGAGTCATTGTTTCCATCCTGAAGCTGATTATTTTCCTGTAACACGTCCTCAAGTGTTTTATTGCTCTTACACCACAACTATTTGTTCCCCACACAGATCTAGAGGAGTCATGATCTTGAGTTGCTTCCATAATTTAATGTTTTATTAGTTAACTTTGGTTTTACCTCAGGACCTGAAAACTGAGGACCTGAAATTTCCTTTCTGTTGTTTCCACATGACTCATATTTCAAAGGTCTTATTTCTGAATTTTTTTTACAAAAATAGCTGATGTTCTAAATGAACTCTGTGTTCAGGACCGATTTCAGACACGGCTTCTGCTTCATGATTTTAACGAGATGAGTTTAACACAATCCACAACTAATCATTTTATGACACATCCTTTAAATTGCTTGGTCTCTCAGGATCGACCCAAAAGTGGATTTCAATACAAATTAAACTAAATTTTTAGAAAGAAAATAGAAGTTTAGTTTAGATGCTAATCTTCCTGTGTGGTTTGGGGTTTAAAGGTGTACCTCAGGATTCAGGATTAAACACGGCGTGTTTGACACACACACACTCACTCTCTTTCACACACACACATACAGACACACACACACAGACGGAAGCGGTGCGTGAGAAAGCGGAAACGCGGCAAGAGGGCGGGTGTCCATGCTAGGCTAAAAACAAACCCTAGCCGGCCGGCACTCCCCTCCATACTTCTGTCCAATATCTGCTCCCTGGAAACTGGGCATGTGTACAGAGACTGTTGCGTTTTTGTTTTTATGGACATGTGGCTCAGCGACAAAGTTCCGGACGCCGCCATTCAGCTACATGGGCTAACCACGTTTCGTGGCGACAGAAATGCTGCTCTGTGCGGTAAGACTCGCAGAGGTGGCTTGTGTGTCTACATCAACGCGGAATGGTGCAAGAACTCTGTACTTGTTTATAGCTACTGTTCATCGCTAGTGGAGTTTGTGACTGTTAGATGCAGACCTTTTTGTTTACCACGGGAATTCACCACCGTATTCATTGTCGGAGTGTACATTCCCCCCAGCGCTAATGCTAAAGAGGCTCTGTGTGAGCTCTATGGAGCTATTAGTGAGCTGCAGAATGCTCACCCCGACATACTGTTTATTATCGCCGGAGATTTAAATAAATTCCATCAGCATGTGGACTTTGCAACTAGAGGAGTGAATGCGCTGGTTCTTGTTTATACAAACATTTCCGGTGCGTATTGTGCGGAGCCCCGCCCCCACCTCGGCTACACAGACCACATCTCTGATGTCCAGAAGCCGTGGATGACCGCAAAAGTGCATGCACTACTAAAATCCAGGGACTCTGCCTTCAGAGCTGGAGACAAGGATGCCATAAGAACAGCACGAGCTAAACTGTCTCGAGCCATCAGGGAGGCAAAGCGTACACACTCCCAGAGAATCCACGGCCACTTCCAGAGCAGCGGTGACACTTGGCGCATGCGGCAAGGCATCCAGTCCACCACCAACTACAGGCCAGCTCCACCTGCCTGTGACAGTGATGCCTCCCGTCCCGATGCGCTGAGCAGCTTCTACAATCAGTTTGAGGCACAGAATGACGTGACAGTGAGGAAGTCCATCCCTCCTGTAGAGGACTAGGTGCTCTGTCTCACTACGGCCGACATGAGAAAAACTCTATGCAGAGTTAACCCATGGAAAGCTGCTGGACCAGACAACATTCCTGGCAGAGTGCTCAGGGAATGTGCAGAACAGCTAGCAGATGACTTCACTGACATCTTCAACATCTCCCTGAGAGCGCCATCGTCCCAACGTGCCTAAAGACCACCACCATCATCCCCGTGCTGAAGAAGTATTGTCGACGACTATTGTCCCGTTGCACTCACACCCATCATCATGAAGTGCCTCGAGAGGCTCGTCATGAGGCACATCAAGACCCAGCTACCGCCCTCACTAGACCCCTTGCAGTTTGCATATTGTCCAAATCGCTCCATGGACGATGCCATCACCTCAACCCCCCATCTGGCCCTCACACACCTGGACATTAATTCATTCATTAATTGTCTACCGCTTATCCGATCTATTCTCGGGTCACGGGGAGCCTGTGCCTATCTCAGGCATCATTGGGCATCAAGGCAGGATACAGGAGTGCCAACCCATCGCAGGAGTGCCAACCCATCGCAGGGCACACACACACTCTCATTCACTCACGCAATCACACACTACGGACAATTTAGAGATGCCAATCAACCTACCACGCATGTCTTTGGACTGGGGGAGGAAACCGGAGTACCCGAAGGAAACCCCCGAGGCACGGGGAGAACATGCAAACTCCACACACACATGGCGAAGGCGGGAATCGAACCCCCAACCCTGGAGGTGTGAGGCAAACGTGCTAACCACTAAGCCACCGTGCCCCCCCACACCTGGACAATAAAGACACATATGTACAAATGCTGTTCATTGACTTCAGTTCAGCATTCAACACAATCATCCCTCAGCACCTGACCGAGAAGCTGAGTCTGCTGGGCACCAACACCTCCCTCTACAACTGGATCCTGGACTTCCTGACTGGGAGACCTCAGTCAGTCCAGATCGGGAACAGCACCTCCAGCACCACCACACTGAACACTGGAGCTCCTCAGGGCTGCGTGCTCAGTCCACTGCTGTTCACTATGCTGACTCACGACTGTGCAGCAACGCCGATGACACGACCGTGGTGGGTCTCATCAGCAAGAACGATGGGTCAGCATACAGAAAGGAGGTGCAGCGGCTAACAGCCTGGTGTAAAACCAACAACCTGTCTCTGAACGTTGAGAAAACGAAAGAGATGGTTGTTGACTTCAGGAGAGCACAGAGTGACCATTCTCCACTGAACATCAATGAGTCCAACATGGAGATCATCAAGAGCACAGCAAATTCCTTGGTGTTCACCTGGCGGAGGACCTCACCTGGTCACTCAACACCAGCTCCATCACCAGCAGCGTCTCTACTTCCTGAGAAGGCTGAGGAAGGCTCATCTTCCACCTCCAATCCTGACCACCTTCTACAGAGGGACCATCGAGAGCATCCTGAGCAGCTGCATCACTGCCTAGTTCGGGAATTGCACCGTGTGGGATCGCAAGACCCTGCAGCGGATAGTGAGGACAGCTGAGAAGATCATTGGAGTCTCTCTTCCCTCTATTACGGACATTTACACCACACGCTGCATTCGCAAAACTAACAACATTGTGGATGACCACACACACTCTTCACCCTCCTGCCATCTGGAAAGAGGTACTGAAGCATTCTGACCCACACATCCAGACTGCTGAACAGCTTCTTCCCTCAGGCAATCAGGTGTCTCAACAGAGATCTGAACGGAGTTGAACACGGACACACACATATATACACACACATGCACACATACACACACACACACACACACACACACAATTGATCTTGTTTACATGCACACGTCACTTTAATATATTTGAAATTGAATAACAATTTAACTGTGTATCTGTTTATCTATATAACTATTTTTCTGCTGCTAACACTCACTGTCCCTAACCCTGTTTACTTTTGCACACACTGTACAAACTTTTTTATTTGCACACACTCAGAGTTGTGTGTCTTAGGTGTCTTGTTTGTCTGCACTGTCTCATCATTCTTTGCACTTTGTATGTTGTATGTTTAGTTTTTCGGCACCTTCTTATGTATAGTTTAGCCCTGTTTATCCGCGTCACTTTACACAGTCAAACCCATAACGAGTGATTCCCATAACGAGTGATTCTCAAAACGAGTGATTCCCATAACGAGTGATTCTCATAACGAGTGATTCTCATAACGAGTGATTCCCATAACGAGTGATTCTCATAATGAGTGATTCTCATAACGAGTGATTCCCATAACGAGTGATTCTCATAACGAGTGAGTGATTCTCATAGCGAGTGAGTGATTCTCATAAAGAGTGATTCCCATAAAGAGTGATTCCGATAACGAGTGATTCCCATAACGAGTGATTCCCATAACGAGTGATTCTCATAACGAGTGATTCCGATAACAAGTGATTCTCATAACGAGTGATTCTCATAACGAGTGATTCCCATAAAGAGTGATTCCCATAACGAGTGATTCCCATAAAGATTGATTCCCATAACGAGTGATTCCCATAACGAGTGATTCCCATAACGAGTGATTCTCATAAAGAGTGATTCTCATAACGAGTGATTCCGATAACGAGTGATTCTCATAACGAGTGATTCCCATAACGAATGATTCTCATAACGAGTGATTCCCATAATGAGTGATTCCCATAAAGAGTGAATCTCATAACGAGTGATTCCCATAAAGAGTGATTCCCATAACGAGTGATTCCCATAACGAGTGATTCTCATAACGAGTGATTCTCATAACGAGTGATTCTCATAACGAGTGATTCCCATAAAGAGTGATTCTCATAACGAGTGATTCCCATAAAGAGTGATTCTCATAACGAGTGAGTGATTCTCATAATGAGTGATTCCCATAACGAGTGATTCTCATAACAAGTGATTCCCATTAAGAGTGATTCTCATAAAGAGTGAGTGATTCTCATAACGAGTGATTCCCATAAAGAGTGATTCTCATAACGAGTGATTCCCATAACGAGTGATTCCCAAAATGAGTGATTCTCATAAAGAGTGATTCCCATAACGAGTGATTCTCAAAACGAGTGATTCTCATAACGAGTGATTCCCATAACGAGTGATTCTCATAACGAGTGATTCCCATAAAGAGTGATTCTCATAACGAGTGATTCCCATAATGAGTGATTCTCATAACGAGTGATTCTCATAACGAGTGATTCTCATAACGAGTGATTCCCATAAAGAGTGATTATCATAACGAGTGATTCCCATAACGAGTGATTCCCAAAACGAGTGATTCTCATAAAGAGTGATTCCCATAACGAGTGATTCTCAAAACGAGTGATTCTCATAACGAGTGATTTTCATAACGAGTGATTCCCATAACGAGTGATTCTCATAACGAGTGATTCCCATAACGAGTGATTCTCATAACGAGTGATTCCGATAACGAGTGATTCCCATAACGAGTGATTCCCATAACGAGTGATTCTCATAACGAGTGAGTGATTCTCATAACGAGTGATTCCCATAAAGAGTGATTCCCATAACGAGTGATTCCCATAACGAGTGATTCCCATAACGAGTGATTCTCATAACGAGTGATTCCGATAACGAGTGATTCCCATAACGAGTGATTCCCATAAAGAGTGATTCATTCTCATAACGAGTGATTCCCATAAAGAGTGATTCCCATAACGAGTGATTCTCATAACGAGTGATTCCCATAAAGAGTGATTCCCATAACGAGTGATTCCCATAACGAGTGATTCCCATAACGAGTGATTCTCATAACGAGTGATTCCGATAACGAGTGATTCCCATAACGAGTGATTCCCATAAAGAGTGATTCATTCTCATAACGAGTGATTCCCATAAAGAGTGATTCCCATAACGAGTGATTCTCATAACGAGTGATTCCCATAAAGAGTGATTCCCATAACGAGTGATTCTCATAACGAGTGATTCCCATAAAGAGTGATTCTCATAACGAGTGAGTGATTCTCATAACGAGTGATTCTCATAACGAGTGATTCCCATAACGAGTGATTCCCATAAAGAGTGATTCATTCTCATAACGAGTGATTCCCATAAAGAGTGATTCCCATAACGAGTGATTCTCATAACGAGTGATTCCCATAAAGAGTGATTCTCATAACGAGTGATTCCCATAAAGAGTGATTCTCATAACGAGTGAGTGATTCTCATAACGAGTGATTCCCATAAAGAGTGATTCCCATAACGAGTGATTCTCATAACGAGTGATTCCCAAAACGAGTGATTCTCATAAAGAGTGATTTTCATAACGAGTGATTCCCATGACGAGTGATTCTCATAACGAGTGATTCCCATAAAGAGTGATTCTCATAATGAGTGATTCCGATAACGAGTGACTCCCATAACGAGTGATTCCCATAAAGAGTGATTCTCATAACGAGTGAGTGATTCCCATAACGAGTGATTCCCATAAAGAGTGATTCCCATAACGAGTGATTCTCATAACGAGTGATTCCCATAAAGAGTGATTCCCATAACGAGTGATTCCCATAACGAGTGATTCGCATAACGAGTGATTCTCATAACGAGTGATTCCAATAACGAGTGATTCCCATAACGAGTGATTCCCATAAAGAGTGATTCATTCTCATAACGAGTGATTCCCATAAAGAGTGATTCCCATAACGAGTGATTCCCATAACGAGTGATTCCCATAACGAGTGATTCTCATAACGAGTGATTCCCATAAAGAGTGATTCATTCTCATAACGAGTGATTCCCATAAAGAGTGATTCCCATAACGAGTGATTCCCATAACGAGTGATTCCCATAACGAGTGATTCCCATAACGAGTGATTCCCATAAAGAGTGATTCATTCTCATAACGAGTGATTCCCATAAAGAGTGATTCCCATAACGAGTGACTCCCATAACGAGTGATTCCCATAAAGAGTGATTCTCATAACGAGTGAGTGATTCTCATAACGAGTGATTCCCATAAAGAGTGATTCCCATAAATGAGTGATTCTCATAACAAGTGATTCCCATTAAGAGTGATTCTCATAAAGAGTGAGTGATTCTCATAACGAGTGATTCCCATAAAGAGTGATTCTCATAACGAGTGATTCCATTAAGAGTGATTCTCATAAAGAGTGAGTGATTCTCATAACGAGTGATTCCCATAAAGAGTGATTCTCATAACGAGTGATTCTCATAACGAGTGATTCCGATAACGAGTGATTCCCATAACGAGTGATTCCCATAAAGAGTGATTCATTCTCATAACGAGTGATTCCCATAAAGAGTGATTCCCATAACGAGGGACTCCCATAACGAGTGATTCCCATAAAGAGTGATTCTCATAACGAGTGAGTGATTCTCATAACGAGTGATTCCCATAAAGAGTGATTCCCATAACGAGTGATTCTCATAACAAGTGATTCCCATTAAGAGTGATTCTCATAAAGAGTGAGTGATTCTCATAACGAGTGATTCCCATAAAGAGTGATTCTCATAACGAGTGATTCCCATAACGAGTGATTCCCAAAACGAGTGATTCTCATAAAGAGTGATTCCCATAACGAGTGATTCTCAAAACGAGTGATTCTCATAACGAGTGATTCCCATAACGAGTGATTCTCATAACGAGTGATTCCCATAAAGAGTGATTCTCATAACGAGTGATTCCCATAATGAGTGATTCTCATAACGAGTGATTCTCATAACGAGTGATTCTCATAACGAGTGATTCCCATAAAGAGTGATTCTCATAACGAATGATTCCCATAAAGAGTGATTCTCATAACGAGTGCGTGATTCTCATAACGAGTGATTTTCATAACGAGTGATTCCCATAACGAGTGATTCTCATAACGAGTGATTCCCATAACGAGTGATTCTCATAAACGAGTGATTCCGATAACGAGTGATTCCCATAACGAGTGATTCCCATAACGAGTGATTCTCATAACGAGTGAGTGATTCTCATAACGAGTGATTCCCATAAAGAGTGATTCCCATAACGAGTGATTCCCAAAACGAGTGATTCTCATAAAGAGTGATTCCCATAACGAGTGATTCTCAAAACGAGTGATTCTCATAACGAGTGATTCCCATAACGAGTGATTCTCATAACGAGTGATTCCCATAAAGAGTGATTCTCATAACGAGTGATTCCCATAAAGAGTGATTCTCATAACGAATGATTCCCATAAAGAGTGATTCTCATAACGAGTGCGTGATTCTCATAACTAGTGATTCCCATAAAGAGTGATTCCCATAACGAGTGATTCCCATAACGAGTGATTCCCAAAACGAGTGATTCTCATAAAGAGTGATTTTCATAACGAGTGATTCCCATGACGAGTGATTTTCATAACGAGTGATTCCCATAAAGAGTGATTCTCATAACGAGTGATTCCCATAAAGAGTGATTCCCATAATGAGTGAATCTCATAACGAGTGATTCCCATAAAGAGTGATTCTCATAACGAGTGAGTGATTCTCATAACGAGTGATTCCCATAAAGAGTGATTCTCATAACGAGTGATTTTCATAAAGAGTGATTCTCATAAAGAGTGATTCCCATAACGAGTGATTCTCATAACGAGTTATTCTCATAACGAGTGATTCTCATAACGAGTGATTCCCATAAAGAGTGATTCTCATAACGAGTGAGTGATTCTCATAACCAGTGATTCCCAAAACGAGTGATTTTCATAACGAGTGATTCCCATGACGAGTGATTCTCATAATGAGTGATTCCCATAAAGAGTGATTCCCATAAAGAGTGATTCCCATAATGAGTGAATCTCATAACGAGTCTTCTTCTTCTTTCGGCTTCTCCCTTCAGGGGTCGCCACAGCGAATCATTTCTCTCCACCTATCCCTATCTTCTGCATCCTCAACCCTTGCACCCACTAGCTTCATATCCTCATTAATTCCATCCATATACCTCCTCTTTGGCCTTTCTCTTTGCCTCCTGCCTGGCAGCTCCATGTCCAACATTCTCCTACCAATATACTCACTCTCCCTCCTCTGAACATGTCCAAACCATCTTAATCTGGCCTCCCTAACTTTGTCCCCCAAACGTCCAACATGAGCTGTCCCTCTGATGTACTCATTCCTAATCCTGTCCAATCTTGTCACTCCCAAAGAGAACCTCAACATCTTCAGCTCTGCTACCTCTAGCTCTGACTCCTGTCTCTTCCTCAGTGACACTGTCTCTAAACCATACAGCATGGCCGCTCTCACCACTGTCCTGTACACCTTCCCCTTGATTCTCGCTGATATTTTCTGATCACACAGAACTCCCCACACCTTTCTCCACCCATTCCAACCTGCCTGCACTCGCTTCTTTACCTCTTTCCCACACTCTCCATTACTCTGGACTGTTGACCCCAAGTACTTAAACTCCTGTACCTTCTTCACCTCTTCACCCTGTAACCTTACTGTTCCACTTCCCTCCCTTTCATTCACACACATGTACTCAGTCTTACTACCACTGACTTTCATTCCTCTTCTCTCCAGCGCAAACCTCCACCTCTCCAGGTTTTCCTCCACCTGCTCCCTGCTCTCACTACAGATCACAATGTCATCTGCAAACATCATTGTCCAAGGAGACTCCTGTCTGACCTCCTCTGACAACTGGTCCATCACTATAGCAAACAGGAAGGGGCTCAGAGCCGATCCCTGATGCAGTCCCACCTCCACATTGAACTCCTCTGTCTGACCTACAGCACACCTCACCACTGTCCTGCTCCTCTCATACATGTCCTGCACCACTCTGACATACTTCTCTGCTACTCCTGACTTCCTCATACAGTACCACAGCTCTTCTCTTGGCACCCTGTCATACGCTTTCAAGTCTACAAACACACAGTGCAACTCCCTCTGACCATCCCTATACTTCTCCATCAAAATTCTCAGAGCAAAAATTGCATCTGTTGTGCTCTTTCTGGGCATGAAGCCATACTGCTGCTCACAAATTTCCACAACCTTCCTTAACCTAGCTTCCACTACTCTTTCCCATAGCTTCATTGTATGGCTCATCAACTTTATCCCCCTATAGTTACTGCAACTCTGCACGTCACCCTTATTCTTAAAGATCGGCACTAACACACTTCTTCTCCATTCCTCAGGCATCCTCTCACTCTCTAAAACCCTGTTGAACAAACTAGCTAAAAATTCCACTGCTGCCTCTCCCAAACACTTCCAGACCTCCACCGGGATGTCATCAGGACCAACTGCCTTCCCACTTTTCATCCTCTTCAAAGCCTTCCTGACTTCATCCTTTCTAATCTTATCTACTTTCTGTTCCACAGAGTTCACCCCTTCTACTCTTTTTTCCCTCTCATTTTCCTCATTCATCAGCTCCTCAAAGTATTCCTTCCATCTCCTCTGTACACTCTCCTCACTTGTGAGCACCCTTCCATCTCTATCCTTAATAACTCTAACTTGCTGCACATCCTTCCCATCTCGATCCTTCTGCCTAGCTAACCTGTACAAGTCCTTCTCTCCTTCTCTAGTGTCTAACCTAGTGTACAACTCGTCATATGCCTTCTGCTTGGCCTTAGACACCTCCCTCTTCACTCTGCGCTGTAACTCCTTGTATTCCTGTCTATTCTCTTCAGTCCTGTCCATGTCCCACTTCTTCTTGGCTAACCTCTTCCTCTGGATACTATCCTGAACTTCCTCATTCCACCACCAAGTCTCCTTATCTTCTGTCCTCCTTCCAGATGACACACCCAGCACCTTTCTCCCTGTCTCCCTGATCACTTCTGCTGTAGTTTCCCAGTCATCTGGCAGCACTACCTGACCACCCAGAGCCTGCCTCAACTTCTGTCTAAATTCCTCACAACATTCCTCCTTTTTCAGCTTCCACCACTTGGTTTTCTTCTCTATCTCTGACCTCTTCTTCTTACAGACCATCAGAGTCATCCTACACACCACCATCCTATGCTGTCTGGCTACACTCTCTCCCACTACCACTTTACAGTCACTAATCTCTTTCAGATTGCCTCTTCTACATAGGATGTAGTCTACCTGTGTGCTCCTACCTCCACTCTTGTAAGTCACTCTATGCTCCTCCCTCTTCTGAAAATAAGTGTTAAGCACACCCATGTCCATCCTCTTAGCAAAGTCCACTACCATCTGTCCTTCAAGGTTCCTTTCCTTAACTCCAAACTTGCCCATCACCTCCTCATCACCTGTGTTCCCCTCACCAACATGTCCATTAAAATCCGCTCCTATCACCACTCTCTCACCCGTGGGAATACTCTCCATCACCTCATCTAATTCACTCCAGAATCTCTCTTTCTCCTCCAACTCACAACCTACCTGTGGGGCATAACCACTAACAACATTCAACATCACCCCTTCAATCTCTAACTTCAGACTCATCACCCTGTCTGACACTCTCTTCACCTCCAGGACATTCCTCACAAACTCCTCCTTCAGGACCACACCTACCCCATTTCTCTTACTATCCACACCATAATAAAACAGCTTGAATCCTGCTCCTATACTACGAGCCTTGCTACCCTTCCACCTGGTCTCCTGTACACACAGTATATCCACCTTCCTTCTCTCCATCATATCAGCCAGCTCTCTACCTTTCCCTGTCATAGTACCAACATTCAGAGTTCCTATTCTCAGTCCTACACTCTTACCTTTCCTCTTTTCTCTCTGTCTGCGCACTCTCCTCCCTCCTCTACTTCTTCGACCAACAGTAGCCCAATTTCCACCGGCGCCCTGTAGGTCAACGGCGCCGATGGCGGTCGTTGTTAACCCGGGCCTCGACCGATCCGGTATGAAATTCGTACTGACGATTCGCATGGTTAAATTTGGCAATGTTTTACGCCGGATGCCCTTCCTGACGCAACCCTCTCTATTTATCCGGGCTTGGGACCGGCACAGAAGTCACTGGACTGTGACCCCCATGGCTAGATTGAATCTCATAACGAGTGATTCCCATAAAGAGTGATTCTCATAACGAGTGAGTGATTCTCATAACGAGTGATTCCCATAACGAGTAATTCTCATAACGAGTGATTCCCATAAAGAGTGATTCTCATAACGAGTGATTCCCATAAAGAGTGATTCCCATAACGAGTGATTCTCATAACGAGTGATTCCCATAAAGAGTGATTCTCATAACGAGTGAGTGATTCTCATAACGAGTGATTCCCATAACGAGTGATTCTCATAACGAGTGATTCCCATAAAGAGTGATTCTCATAAAGAGTGATTCCCATAACGAGTGATTCTCATAACGAGTGATTCTCATAAAAAGTGATTCTCATAACGAGTGATTCCGATAACGAGTGATTCCCATAACGAGTGATTCCCATAACGAATGATTCCCATAACGAGTGATTCCCATAAAGAGTGATTCCCATAAAGAGTGATTCCCATAACGAGTGATTCCCATAAGGAATGATTCCCATAACGAGTGATTCTCATAACGAGTGATTCCCATAAAGAGTGATTCCCATAACGAGTGATTCCCATAACGAGTGATCCTCATAACGAGTGATTCCCATAACGAGTGATTCCCATAACGAGTGATTCTCATAAAGAGTGATTCTCATAAAGAGTGATTCTCATAACGAGTGATTCCCATAACGAGTGATTCTCATAATGAGTGATTCTCATAACGAGTGATTCCCATAAAGAGTGATTCCCATAACGAGTGATTCTCATAACGAGTGATTCTCATAAAAAGTGATTCCCATAACGAGTGATTCCGATAACGAGTGATTCCCATAACGAGTGATTCCCATAACGAATGATTCCCATAACGAGTGATTCTCATAACGAGTGATTCCCATAAAGAGTGATTCCCATAAAGAGTGATTCTCATAAAGAGTGATTCTCAAAACGAGTGATTCCCATAACGAGTGATTCTCATAACGAGTGATTCTCATAACGAGTGATTCCCATAACGAGTGATTCTCATAAAGAGTGATTCTCATAAAGAGTGATTCTCAAAACGAGTGATTCCCATAACGAGTGATTCTCATAAAGAGTGATTCCCATAACGAGTGATTCTCATAAAGAGTGATTCCCATAAAGAGTGATTCCCATAACGAGTGATTCCCATAAGGAATGATTCCCATAACGAGTGATTCTCATAACGAGTGATTCCCATAAAGAGTGATTCCCATAAAGAGTGATTCCCATAACGAGTGATTCCCATAACGAGTGATTCTCATAACGAGTGATTCTCATAAAGAGTGATTCCCATAACGAGTGATTCTCATAACGAGTGATTCTCATAAAAAGTGATTCTCATAACGAGTGATTCCGATAACGAGTGATTCCCATAACGAATGATTCCCATAACGAATGATTCCCATAACGAGTGATTCCCATAAAGAGTGATTCCCATAAAGAGTGATTCCCATAACGAGTGATTCCCATAAGGAATGATTCCCATAACGAGTGATTCTCATAACGAGTGATTCCCATAAAGAGTGATTCTCATAACGAGTGAGTGATTCTCATAACGAGTGATTCCCATAACGAGTGATTCTCATAACGAGTGATTCTCATAAAGAGTGATTCTCATAAAGAGTGATTCCCATAACGAGTGATTCTCATAACGAGTGATTCTCATAAAAAGTGATTCTCATAACGAGTGATTCTCATAACGAGTGATTCCGATAACGAGTGATTCCCATAACGAGTGATTCCCATAACGAATGATTCCCATAACGAGTGATTCCCATAAAGAGTGATTCCCATAACGAGTGATTCCCATAAGGAATGATTCCCATAACGAGTGATTCTCATAACGAGTGATTCCCATAAAGAGTGATTCCCATAACGAGTGATTCCCATAACGAGTGATTCTCATAACGAGTGATTCCCATAACTAGTGATTCTCATAAAGAGTGATTCTCATAAAGAGTGATTCTCAAAACGAGTGATTCCGATAACGAGTGATTCCCATAACGAGTGATTCCCATAACGAATGATTCCCATAACGAGTGATTCTCATAACGAGTGATTCCCATAAAGAGTGATTCCCATAAAGAGTGATTCTCATAAAGAGTGATTCTCAAAACGAGTGATTCCCATAACGAGTGATTCTCATAACGAGTGATTCCCATAACGAGTGATTCTCATAAAGAGTGATTCTCATAACGAGTGATTCTGAAAACGAGTGATTCTCATAACGAGTGATTCTCAAAAAGAGTGATTCTGAAAACGAGTGATTCTCATAACGAGTGATTCCCATAAAGAGTGATTCCCATAACGAGTGATTCTCATAAAGAGTGATTCCCATAAAGAGTGATTCCCATAACGAGTGATTCCCATAAGGAATGATTCCCATAACGAGTGATTCTCATAACGAGTGATTCCCATAAAGAGTGATTCTCATAACGAGTGAGTGATTCTCATAACGAGTGATTCCCATAACGAGTGATTCTCATAACGAGTGATTCTCATAAAGAGTGATTCTCATAAAGAGTGATTCCCATAACGAGTGATTCTCATAACGAGTGATTCTCATAAAAAGTGATTCTCATAACGAGTGATTCTCATAACGAGTGATTCCGATAACGAGTGATTCCCATAACGAGTGATTCCCATAACGAATGATTCCCATAACGAGTGATTCCCATAAAGAGTGATTCCCATAACGAGTGATTCCCATAAGGAATGATTCCCATAACGAGTGATTCTCATAACGAGTGATTCCCATAAAGAGTGATTCCCATAACGAGTGATTCCCATAACGAGTGATTCTCATAACGAGTGATTCCCATAACTAGTGATTCTCATAAAGAGTGATTCTCATAAAGAGTGATTCTCAAAACGAGTGATTCCGATAACGAGTGATTCCCATAACGAGTGATTCCCATAACGAATGATTCCCATAACGAGTGATTCTCATAACGAGTGATTCCCATAAAGAGTGATTCCCATAAAGAGTGATTCTCATAAAGAGTGATTCTCAAAACGAGTGATTCCCATAACGAGTGATTCTCATAACGAGTGATTCCCATAACGAGTGATTCTCATAAAGAGTGATTCTCATAACGAGTGATTCTGAAAACGAGTGATTCTCATAACGAGTGATTCTCAAAACGAGTGATTCTGAAAACGAGTGATTCTCATAACGAGTGATTCCCATAAAGAGTGATTCCCATAACGAGTGATTCTCATAAAGAGTGATTCCCATAAAGAGTGATTCCCATAACGAGTGATTCCCATAAGGAATGATTCCCATAACGAGTGATTCTCATAACGAGTGATTCCCATAAAGAGTGATTCCCATAAAGAGTGATTCCCATAACGAGTGATTCCCATAACGAGTGATTCTCATAACGAGTGATTCTCATAAAGAGTGATTCCCATAACGAGTGATTCTCATAACGAGTGATTCTCATAAAAAGTGATTCTCATAACGAGTGATTCCGATAACGAGTGATTCCCCTAACGAGTGATTCCCATAACGAATGATTCCCATAACGAATGATTCCCATAACGAGTGATTCCCATAAAGAGTGATTCCCATAAAGAGTGATTCCCATAAGGAATGATTCCCATAACGAGTGATTCTCATAACGAGTGATTCCCATAACGAGTGATTCCCATAACGAGTGATTCTCATAACGAGTGATTCTCATAAAGAGTGATTCCCATAACGAGTGATTCTCATAACGAGTGATTCCCCTAACGAGTGATTCCCCCTAACGAGTGATTCTCATAACGAGTGATTCTCATAAAGAGTGATTCCGATGACGAGTGATTCCCATAACGAGTGATTCCCATAACGAATGATTCCCATAACGAGTGATTCCCATAACGAGTGATTCCCATAACGAATGATTCCCATAACGAGTGATTCTCATAACGAGTGATTCCCATAAAGAGTGATTCCCATAAAGAGTGATTCCCATAACGAGTGATTCCCATAACGAGTGATTCTCATAACGAGTGATTCCCATAACGAGTGATTCTCAAAACGAGTGATTCTCATAAAGAGTGATTCTCAAAACGAGTGATTCCCATAACGAGTGATTCTCATAAAGAGTGATTCTCATAACGAGTGATTCTCAAAACGAGTGATTCTCATAACGAGTGATTCTCAAAACGAGTGATTCCCATAACGAGTGATTCTCATAACGAGTGATTCTCATAAAGAGTGATTCCCATAAAGAGTGATTCCCATAACGAGTGATTCTCATAAAGAGTGATTCCCATAAAGAGTGATTCCCATAACGAGTGATTCTCATAACGAGTGATTCCGATAACGAGTGATTCCCATAACGAGTGATTCCCATAACGAATGATTCCCATAACGAGTGATTCCCATAAAGAGTGATTCCCATAACGAGTGATTCCCATAAGGAATGATTCCCATAACGAGTGATTCTCATAACGAGTGATTCCCATAAAGAGTGATTCCCATAACGAGTGATTCCCATAACGAGTGATTCTCATAACGAGTGATTCCCATAACTAGTGATTCTCATAAAGAGTGATTCTCATAAAGAGTGATTCTCAAAACGAGTGATTCCGATAACGAGTGATTCCCATAACGAGTGATTCCCATAACGAATGATTCCCATAACGAGTGATTCTCATAACGAGTGATTCCCATAAAGAGTGATTCCCATAAAGAGTGATTCTCATAAAGAGTGATTCTCAAAACGAGTGATTCCCATAACGAGTGATTCTCATAACGAGTGATTCCCATAACGAGTGATTCTCATAAAGAGTGATTCTCATAACGAGTGATTCTGAAAACGAGTGATTCTCATAACGAGTGATTCTCAAAACGAGTGATTCTGAAAACGAGTGATTCTCATAACGAGTGATTCCCATAAAGAGTGATTCCCATAACGAGTGATTCTCATAAAGAGTGATTCCCATAAAGAGTGATTCCCATAACGAGTGATTCCCATAAGGAATGATTCCCATAACGAGTGATTCTCATAACGAGTGATTCCCATAAAGAGTGATTCTCATAACGAGTGAGTGATTCTCATAACGAGTGATTCCCATAACGAGTGATTCTCATAACGAGTGATTCTCATAAAGAGTGATTCTCATAAAGAGTGATTCCCATAACGAGTGATTCTCATAACGAGTGATTCTCATAAAAAGTGATTCTCATAACGAGTGATTCTCATAACGAGTGATTCCGATAACGAGTGATTCCCATAACGAGTGATTCCCATAACGAATGATTCCCATAACGAGTGATTCCCATAAAGAGTGATTCCCATAACGAGTGATTCCCATAAGGAATGATTCCCATAACGAGTGATTCTCATAACGAGTGATTCCCATAAAGAGTGATTCCCATAACGAGTGATTCCCATAACGAGTGATTCTCATAACGAGTGATTCCCATAACTAGTGATTCTCATAAAGAGTGATTCTCATAAAGAGTGATTCTCAAAACGAGTGATTCCGATAACGAGTGATTCCCATAACGAGTGATTCCCATAACGAATGATTCCCATAACGAGTGATTCTCATAACGAGTGATTCCCATAAAGAGTGATTCCCATAAAGAGTGATTCTCATAAAGAGTGATTCTCAAAACGAGTGATTCCCATAACGAGTGATTCTCATAACGAGTGATTCCCATAACGAGTGATTCTCATAAAGAGTGATTCTCATAACGAGTGATTCTGAAAACGAGTGATTCTCATAACGAGTGATTCTCAAAACGAGTGATTCTGAAAACGAGTGATTCTCATAACGAGTGATTCCCATAAAGAGTGATTCCCATAACGAGTGATTCTCATAAAGAGTGATTCCCATAAAGAGTGATTCCCATAACGAGTGATTCCCATAAGGAATGATTCCCATAACGAGTGATTCTCATAACGAGTGATTTTCCCCTAAAGAGTGATTCCCATAAAGAGTGATTCCCCTAACGAGTGATTCCCATAACGAGTGATTCTCATAACGAGTGATTCTCATAAAGAGTGATTCCCATAACGAGTGATTCTCATAACGAGTGATTCTCATAAAAAGTGATTCTCATAACGAGTGATTCCGATAACGAGTGATTCCCATAACGAGTGATTCCCATAACGAATGATTCCCATAACGAATGATTCCCATAACGAGTGATTCCCATAAAGAGTGATTCCCATAAAGAGTGATTCCCATAAGGAATGATTCCCATAACGAGTGATTCTCATAACGAGTGATTCCCATAACGAGTGATTCCCATAACGAGTGATTCTCATAACGAGTGATTCTCATAAAGAGTGATTCCCATAACGAGTGATTCTCATAACGAGTGATTCCCATAACGAGTGATTCCCATAACGAGTGATTCTCATAACGAGTGATTCTCATAAAGAGTGATTCCGATGACGAGTGATTCCCATAACGAGTGATTCCCATAACGAATGATTCCCATAACGAGTGATTCCCATAACGAGTGATTCCCATAACGAATGATTCCCATAACGAGTGATTCTCATAACGAGTGATTCCCATAAAGAGTGATTCCCATAAAGAGTGATTCCCATAACGAGTGATTCCCATAACGAGTGATTCTCATAACGAGTGATTCCCATAACGAGTGATTCTCAAAACGAGTGATTCTCATAAAGAGTGATTCTCAAAACGAGTGATTCCCATAACGAGTGATTCTCATAAAGAGTGATTCTCATAACGAGTGATTCTCAAAACGAGTGATTCTCATAACGAGTGATTCTCAAAACGAGTGATTCCCATAACGAGTGATTCTCATAACGAGTGATTCTCATAAAGAGTGATTCCCATAAAAAGTGATTCCCATAACGAGTGATTCTCATAAAGAGTGATTCCCATAAAGAGTGATTCCCATAACGAGTGATTCTCATAACGAGTGATTCCCATAACGAGTGATTCTCATAACGAGTGATTCTCATAACGAGTGATTCCCATAACGAGTGATTCTCATAAAGAGTGATTCTCATAAAGAGTGATTCTCAAAACGAGTGATTCCCATAACGAGTGATTCTCATAAAGAGTGATTCCCATAACGAGTGATTCTCATAAAGAGTGATTCCCATAAAGAGTGATTCCCATAACGAGTGATTCCCATAAGGAATGATTCCCATAACGAGTGATTCTCATAACGAGTGATTCCCATAAAGAGTGATTCCCATAAAGAGTGATTCCCATAACGAGTGATTCCCATAACGAGTGATTCTCATAACGAGTGATTCTCATAAAGAGTGATTCCCATAACGAGTGATTCTCATAACGAGTGATTCTCATAAAAAGTGATTCTCATAACGAGTGATTCCGATAACGAGTGATTCCCATAACGAATGATTCCCCCTAACGAATGATTCCCATAACGAGTGATTCCCATAAAGAGTGATTCCCATAAAGAGTGATTCCCATAACGAGTGATTCCCATAAGGAATGATTCCCATAACGAGTGATTCTCATAACGAGTGATTCCCATAAAGAGTGATTCCCATAAAGAGTGATTCCCATAACGAGTGATTCCCATAACGAGTGATTCTCATAACGAGTGATTCTCATAAAAAGTGATTCTCATAACGAGTGATTCCGATAACGAGTGATTCCCATAACGAGTGATTCCCATAACGAATGATTCCCATAACGAGTGATTCCCATAAAGAGTGATTCCCATAAAGAGTGATTCCCATAACGAGTGATTCTCATAACGAGTGATTCCCATAAAGAGTGATTCTCATAACGAGTGATTCCCATAAAGAGTGATTCCCATAACGAGTGATTCTCATAACGAGTGATTCCCATAAAGAGTGATTCTCATAACGGGTGAGTGATTCTCATAACGAGTGATTCCCATAACGAGTGATTCTCATAATGAGTGATTCTCATAACGAGTGATTCCCATAAAGAGTGATTCTCATAAAGAGTGATTCCCATAACGAGTGATTCTCATAACGAGTGATTCTCATAAAAAGTGATTCTCATAACGAGTGATTCCGATAACGAGTGATTCCCATAACGAGTGATTCCCATAACGAATGATTCCCATAACGAGTGATTCCCATAAAGAGTGATTCCCATAACGAGTGATTCCCATAAGGAATGATTCCCATAACGAGTGATTCTCATAACGAGTGATTCCCATAAAGAGTGATTCCCATAACGAGTGATTCCCATAACGAGTGATTCTCATAACGAGTGATTCCCATAACTAGTGATTCTCATAAAGAGTGATTCTCATAAAGAGTGATTCTCAAAACGAGTGATTCCGATAACGAGTGATTCCCATAACGAGTGATTCCCATAACGAATGATTCCCATAACGAGTGATTCTCATAACGAGTGATTCCCATAAAGAGTGATTCCCATAAAGAGTGATTCTCATAAAGAGTGATTCTCAAAACGAGTGATTCCCATAACGAGTGATTCTCATAACGAGTGATTCCCATAACGAGTGATTCTCATAAAGAGTGATTCTCATAACGAGTGATTCTGAAAACGAGTGATTCTCATAACGAGTGATTCTCAAAACGAGTGATTCCCATAACGAGTGATTCTCATAACGAGTGATTCTCATAAAGAGTGATTCCCATAAAGAGTGATTCCCATAACGAGTGATTCTCATAAAGAGTGATTCCCATAAAGAGTGATTCCCATAACGAGTGATTCCCATAAGGAATGATTCCCATAACGAGTGATTCTCATAACGAGTGATTCCCATAAAGAGTGATTCCCATAAAGAGTGATTCCCATAACGAGTGATTCCCATAACGAGTGATTCTCATAACGAGTGATTCTCATAAAGAGTGATTCCCATAACGAGTGATTCTCATAACGAGTGATTCTCATAAAAAGTGATTCTCATAACGAGTGATTCCGATAACGATTGATTCCCATAACGAGTGATTCCCATAACGAATGATTCCCATAACGAATGATTCCCATAACGAGTGATTCCCATAAAGAGTGATTCCCATAAAGAGTGATTCCCATAAGGAATGATTCCCATAACGAGTGATTCTCATAACGAGTGATTCCCATAACGAGTGATTCCCCTAATGAGTGATTCTCATAACGAGTGATTCTCATAAAGAGTGATTCCCATAACGAGTGATTCTCATAACGAGTGATTCTCATAAAAAGTGATTCTCATAACGAGTGATTCCGATGACGAGTGATTCCCATAACGAGTGATTCCCATAACGAATGATTCCCATAACGAGTGATTCTCATAACGAGTGATTCCCATAAAGAGTGATTCCCATAAAGAGTGATTCCCATAACGAGTGATTCCCATAACGAATGATTCCCATAACGAGTGATTCTCATAACGAGTGATTCCCATAAAGAGTGATTCCCATAAAGAGTGATTCCCATAACGAGTGATTCCCATAACGAGTGATTCTCATAACGAGTGATTCCCATAACGAGTGATTCTCATAAAGAGTGATTCTCATAAAGAGTGATTCTCAAAACGAGTGATTCCCATAACGAGTGATTCTCATAAAGAGTGATTCCCCATAACGAGTGATTCTCAAAACGAGTGATTCTCAAAACGAGTGATTCTCAAAACGAGTGATTCCCATAACGAGTGATTCTCATAACGAGTGATTCTCATAAAGAGTGATTCCCATAAAGAGTGATTCCCATAACGAGTGATTCTCATAAAGAGTGATTCCCATAAAGAGTGATTCCCATAACGAGTGATTCTCATAACGAGTGATTCCCATAACGAGTGATTCTCATAACGAGTGATTTCCATAAAGAGTGATTCCCATAACGAGTGATTCTCATAACGAGTGATTCCCATAAAGAGTGATTCTCATAACGAGTGAGTGATTCTCATAACGAGTGATTCCCATAACGAGTGATTCTCATAATGAGTGATTCTCATAACGAGTGATTCCCATAAAGAGTGATTCCCATAACGAATGATTCCCATAACGAGTGATTCCCATAAAGAGTGATTCCCATAAAGAGTGATTCCCATAACGAGTGATTCCCATAAGGAATGATTCCCATAACGAGTGATTCTCATAACGAGTGATTTCCATAAAGAGTGATTCCCATAACGAGTGATTCCCATAACGAGTGATTCTCATAACGAGTGATTCCCATAACTAGTGATTCTCATAAAGAGTGATTCTCATAAAGAGTGATTCTCATAAAGAGTGATTCTCAAGACGAGTGATTCCCATAACGAGTGATTCTCATAAAGAGTGATTCTCATAACGAGTGATTCTCATAACGAGTGATTCTCAAAACGAGTGATTCTCATAACGAGTGATTCTCAAAACGAGTGATTCCCATAACGAGTGATTCTCATAACGAGTGATTCTCATAAAGAGTGATTCCCATAAAGAGTGATTCCCATAACGAGTGATTCTCATAACGAGTGATTCCCATAACGAGTGATTCCCATAACGAGTGATTCTCATAACGAGTGATTCCCATAAAGAGTGATTCTCATAACGAGTGATTTCCCCTAAAGAGTGATTCCCATAACGAGTGATTCTCATAACGAGTGATTCCCATAAAGAGTGATTCTCATAACGAGTGAGTGATTCTCATAACGAGTGATTCCCATAACGAGTGATTCTCATATTGAGTGATTCTCATAACGAGTGATTCCCATAAAGAGTGATTCTCATAAAGAGTGATTCCCATAACGAGTGATTCTCATAACGAGTGATTCTCATAAAAAGTGATTCTCATAACGAGTGATTCTCATAACGAGTGATTCCCATAAAGAGTGATTCCCATAAAGAGTGATTCCCATAACGAGTGATTCCCATAACGAGTGATTCTCATAACGAGTGATTCCCATAACGAGTGATTCCCATAACGAGTGATTCTCATAACGAGTGATTCCCATAACGAGTGATTCTCATAAAGAGTGATTCTCATAAAGAGTGATTCTCAAAACGAGTGATTCCCATAACGAGTGATTCTCATAAAGAGTGATTCTCATAACGAGTGATTCTCAAAACGAGTGATTCTCATAACGAGTGATTCTCAAAACGAGTGATTCCCATAACGAGTGATTCTCATAACGAGTGATTCTCATAAAGAGTGATTCCCATAAAGAGTGATTCCCATAACGAGTGATTCTCATAAAGAGTGATTCCCATAAAGAGTGATTCCCATAACGAGTGATTCTCATAACGAGTGATTCCCATAACGAGTGATTCTCATAACGAGTGATTTCCATAAAGAGTGATTCCCATAACGAGTGATTCTCATAACGAGTGATTCCCATAAAGAGTGATTCTCATAACGAGTGAGTGATTCTCATAACGAGTGATTCCCATAACGAGTGATTCTCATAATGAGTGATTCTCATAACGAGTGATTCCCATAAAGAGTGATTCTCATAAAGAGTGATTCCCATAACGAGTGATTCTCATAACGAGTGATTCCCATAACGAGTGATTCTCATAACGAGTGATTCTCATAAAGAGTGATTCCCATAACGAGTGATTCTCATAACGAGTGATTCTCATAAAAAGTGATTCTCATAACGAGTGATTCCGATGACGAGTGATTCCCATAACGAGTGATTCCCATAACGAATGATTCCCATAACGAGTGATTCTCATAACGAGTGATTCCCATAAAGAGTGATTCCCATAAAGAGTGATTCCCATAACGAGTGATTCCCATAACGAATGATTCCCATAACGAGTGATTCTCATAACGAGTGATTCCCATAAAGAGTGATTCCCATAAAGAGTGATTCCCATAACGAGTGATTCCCATAACGAGTGATTCTCATAACGAGTGATTCCCATAACGAGTGATTCTCATAAAGAGTGATTCTCATAAAGAGTGATTCTCAAAACGAGTGATTCCCATAACGAGTGATTCTCATAAAGAGTGATTCTCATAACGAGTGATTCTCAAAACGAGTGATTCTCAAAACGAGTGATTCCCATAACGAGTGATTCTCATAACGAGTGATTCTCATAAAGAGTGATTCCCATAAAGAGTGATTCCCATAACGAGTGATTCTCATAAAGAGTGATTCCCATAAAGAGTGATTCCCATAACGAGTGATTCTCATAACGAGTGATTCCCATAACGAGTGATTCTCATAACGAGTGATTTCCATAAAGAGTGATTCCCATAACGAGTGATTCTCATAACGAGTGATTCCCATAAAGAGTGATTCTCATAACGAGTGAGTGATTCTCATAACGAGTGATTCCCATAACGAGTGATTCTCATAATGAGTGATTCTCATAACGAGTGATTCCCATAAAGAGTGATTCTCATAAAGAGTGATTCTCATAACGAGTGATTCTCATAAAAAGTGATTCTCATAACGAGTGATTCCGATAACGAGTGATTCCCATAACGAGTGATTCCCATAACGAATGATTCCCATAACGAGTGATTCCCATAAAGAGTGATTCCCATAAAGAGTGATTCCCATAACGAGTGATTCCCATAACGAATGATTCCCATAACGAGTGATTCCCATAAAGAGTGATTCCCATAAAGAGTGATTCCCATAACGAGTGATTCCCATAAGGAATGATTCCCATAACGAGTGATTCTCATAACGAGTGATTTCCATAAAGAGTGATTCCCATAACGAGTGATTCCCATAACGAGTGATTCTCATAACGAGTGATTCCCATAACTAGTGATTCTCATAAAGAGTGATTCTCATAAAGAGTGATTCTCAAGACGAGTGATTCCCATAACGAGTGATTCTCATAAAGAGTGATTCTCATAACGAGTGATTCTCATAACGAGTGATTCTCAAAACGAGTGATTCTCATAACGAGTGATTCTCAAAACGAGTGATTCCCATAACGAGTGATTCTCATAACGAGTGATTCTCATAAAGAGTGATTCCCATAAAGAGTGATTCCCATAACGAGTGATTCTCATAACGAGTGATTCCCATAACGAGTTATTCCCATAACGAGTGATTCTCATAACGAGTGATTCCCATAAAGAGTGATTCTCATAACGAGTGATTCCCATAAAGAGTGATTCCCATAACGAGTGATTCTCATAACGAGTGATTCCCATAAAGAGTGATTCTCATAACGAGTGAGTGATTCTCATAACGAGTGATTCCCATAACGAGTGATTCTCATATTGAGTGATTCTCATAACGAGTGATTCCCATAAAGAGTGATTCTCATAAAGAGTGATTCCCATAACGAGTGATTCTCATAACGAGTGATTCTCATAAAAAGTGATTCTCATAACGAGTGATTCCGATAACGAGTGATTCCCATAACGAGTGATTCCCATAACGAATGATTCCCATAACGAGTGATTCCCATAAAGAGTGATTCCCATAAAGAGTGATTCCCATAACGAGTGATTCCCATAAGGAATGATTCCCATAACGAGTGATTCTCATAACGAGTGATTCCCATAACGAGTGATTCCCATAACGAGTGATTCCCATAACGAGTGATTCTCATAAAGAGTGATTCTCATAACGAGTGATTCCCATAACGAGTGATTCTCATAATGAGTGATTCTCATAACGAGTGATTCCCATAAAGAGTGATTCTCATAAAGAGTGATTCCCATAACGAGTGATTCTCATAACGAGTGATTCTCATAAAAAGTGATTCTCATAACGAGTGATTCCGATAACGAGTGATTCCCATAACGAGTGATTCCCATAACGAGTGATTCCCATAACGAGTGATTCCCATAAAGAGTGATTCCCATAACGAGTGATTCCCATAACGAATGATTCCCATAACGAGTGATTCTCATAACGAGTGATTCCCATAAAGAGTGATTCCCATAAAGAGTGATTCCCATAACGAGTGATTCCCATAACGAGTGATTCTCATAACGAGTGATTCCCATAACGAGTGATTCTCATAAAGAGTGATTCTCATAAAGAGTGATTCTCAAAACGAGTGATTCCCATAACGAGTGATTCTCATAAAGAGTGATTCTCATAACGAGTGATTCTCAAAACGAGTGATTCTCATAACGAGTGATTCTCAAAACGAGTGATTCCCATAACGAGTGATTCTCATAACGAGTGATTCTCATAAAGAGTGATTCCCATAAAGAGTGATTCCCATAAAGAGTGATTCCCATAAAGAGTGATTCCCATAACGAGTGATTCCCATAACGAGTGATTTTCATAACGAGTGATTCCCATAAAGAGTGATTCCCCTAAAGAGTGATTCCCATAACGAGTGATTCCCATAACGAGTGATTCTCATAACGAGTGATTCCCATAACGAGTGATTCCCATAACGAGTGATTCTCATAACGAGTGATTCCCATAACGAGTGATTCTCATAAAGAGTGATTCTCATAAAGAGTGATTCTCAAAACGAGTGATTCCCATAACGAGTGATTCTCATAAAGAGTGATTCTCATAACGAGTGATTCTCAAAACGAGTGATTCTCATAACGAGTGATTCTCAAAACGAGTGATTCCCATAACGAGTGATTCTCATAACGAGTGATTCTCATAAAGAGTGATTCCCATAAAGAGTGATTCCCATAACGAGTGATTCTCATAAAGAGTGATTCCCCTAAAGAGTGATTCCCATAACGAGTGATTCTCATAACGAGTGATTCCCATAACGAGTGATTCTCATAACGAGTGATTTCCATAAAGAGTGATTCCCATAACGAGTGATTCTCATAACGAGTGATTCCCATAAAGAGTGATTCTCATAACGAGTGAGTGATTCTCATAACGAGTGATTCCCATAACGAGTGATTCTCATAATGAGTGATTCTCATAACGAGTGATTCCCATAAAGAGTGATTCTTATAAAGAGTGGGTTCCCATAACGAGTGATTCTCATAACGAGTGATTCTCATAAAAAGTGATTCTCATAACGAGTGATTCCGATAACGAGTGATTCCCATAATGTGTGATTCCCATAACGAATGATTCCCATAACGAGTGATTCCCATAAAGAGTGATTCCCATAAAGAGTGATTCCCATAACGAGTGATTCCCATAACGAATGATTCCCATAACGAGTGATTCCCCTAAAGAGTGATTCCCATAAAGAGTGATTCCCATAACGAGTGATTCCCATAAGGAATGATTCCCATAACGAGTGATTCTCATAACGAGTGATTTCCATAAAGAGTGATTCCCATAACGAGTGATTCCCATAACGAGTGATTCTCATAACGAGTGATTCCCATAACTAGTGATTCTCATAAAGAGTGATTCTCATAAAGAGTGATTCTCAAAACGAGTGATTCCCATAACGAGTGATTCTCATAAAGAGTGATTCTCATAACGAGTGATTCTCATAACGAGTGATTCTCAAAACGAGTGATTCTCATAACGAGTGATTCTCAAAACGAGTGATTCCCATAACGAGTTATTCTCATAACGAGTGATTCTCATAAAGAGTGATTCCCATAAAGAGTGATTCCCATAACGAGTGATTCTCATAACGAGTGATTCCCATAAAGAGTGATTCTCATAACAAGTGAGTGATTCTCATAACGAGTGATTCCCATAACGAGTGATTCTCATAATGAGTGATTCTCATAACGAGTGATTCCCATAAAGAGTGATTCTCATAACGAGTGATTCCCATAACGAGTGATTCTCATAACGAGTGATTCTCATAAAAAGTGATTCTCATAACGAGTGATTCCGATAACGAGTGATTCCCATAACGAGTGATTCCCATAACGAATGATTCCCATAACGAGTGATTCCCATAAAGAGTGATTCCCATAAAGAGTGATTCCCATAACGAGTGATTCCCATAAGGAATGATTCCCATAACGAGTGATTCTCATAACGAGTGATTCCCATAAAGAGTGATTCCCATAACGAGTGATTCCCATAACGAGTGATTCCCATAACGAGTGATTCTCATAAAGAGTGATTCTCATAACGAGTGATTCCCATAACGAGTGATTCTCATAATGAGTGATTCTCATAACGAGTGATTCCCATAAAGAGTGATTCTCATAAAGAGTGATTCCCCTAACGAGTGATTCTCATAACGAGTGATTCTCATAAAAAGTGATTCTCATAACGAGTGATTCCGATAACGAGTGATTCCCATAACGAGTGATTCCCATAAAGAGTGATTCCCATAACGAGTGATTCCCATAACGAGTGATTCCCATAACGAATGATTCCCATAACGAGTGATTCTCATAAAACCCGAGTGATTCCCATAAAGAGTGATTCCCCAATTAAAGAGTGATTCCCATAACGAGTGATTCCCATAAAACCGAGTGATTCTCAAAATTTAAAAAGAGTGATTCCCATAACGAGTGATTCTCAAAATTTTTAAAGAGTGATTCCCCCAATTTTTAAAGAGTGATTCTCAAAAACCCGAGTGATTCCCATAACGAGTGATTCTCATAAAGAGTGATTCCCTTTCCCCTAACGAGTGATTCCCATAACGAGTGATTCCCATAAAGAGTGATTCTCATAAAGAGTGATTCCCATAAAGAGTGATTCCCATAACGAGTGATTTCTTTCCCAAAAAAAAGAGTGATTTTTTTTTTCCCATAAAGAGTGATTTCCCATAAAACCCGAGTGATTTCCCATAACGAGTGATTCCCATAAAGAGTGATTCTCATAAAGAGTGATTCCCATAACGAGTGATTCCCATAACGAGTGATTCTCATAAAGAGTGATTCCCATAAAGAGTGATTCCCATAACGAGTGATTCCCTTTCCCAAAAAAAAGAGTGATTCCCTTTCCCCTAACGAGTGATTCTCATAACGAGTGATTTCCCCTAAAGAGTGATTCCCATAACGAGTGATTCCCCCAATTTTTAAAGAGTGATTTCCCATAAAGAGTGATTCCCATAAAGAGTGATTCTCAAACGAGTGATTCCCATAAAGAGTGATTCTCATAAAGAGTGATTCCCATAACGAGTGATTCCCATAACGAGTGATTCTCAAAAGAGTGATTCCCAATTTAAAAGAGTGATTCCCATAACGAGTGATTCCCATAAAGAGTGATTCCCATAAAGAGTGATTCCCATAAAGAGTGATTCCCATAAGGGGTGATTCCCATAACGAGTGATTCCCATAACGAGTGAAAAAATTTTTTCCCTAAAAAAAAAGAGTGATTCCCATAAAGAGTGATTCCCATAACGAGTGATTCTCATAACGAGTGATTCCCATAAAAGTGATTCTCATAAAGGGGTGATTTCTCAATTAAAGAGTGATTCTCAAAGGAAAAGAGTGATTCCCATAAAGAGTGATTCTCATAAAGAGTGATTCCCATAACGAGTGATTCTCATAACGAGTGAAAAAAATTTTTTCAAAAACGAGTGATTCCCATAACGAGTGATTCCCCCAAAAAACGAGTGATTCCCATAAAACCCGAGTGATTCCCATAACGAGTGAAAAAATTTTTTCAATTTTTAAAGAGTGATTCCCATAAAGAGTGATTCCCATAACGAGTGATTCCCATAACGAGTGATTCCCATAACGAGTGATTCCCATAAAGAGTGATTCTCATAACGAGTGATTCCCCCAATTTTTAAAGAGTGATTCTCATAACGAGTGATTCCCCCATAAAGAGTGATTCCCATAACGAGTGATTCTCATAACGGGAAAAAATGATTCCCAATTAAAGAGTGATTTCTTTCCCCTAACGAGGTTTGAGTGATTCCCTTTCCCCTAACGAGTGATTCCCATAACGAGTGATTCCCCCAAAATTTGAGTGATTCTCATAACGAGTGATTCCCATAAAGAGTGATTCCCATAAAGAGTGATTCCCATAACGAGTGATTCCCATAACGAGTGATTCTCAAAAAAAAAAGTGATTCTCATAACGAGTGATTCCCGGAAAAAACGAGTGATTCCCATAACGAGTGATTCCCAATTTAAAAAGAATGATTCCCAATTTAAAAAGAGTGATTCCCATAAAGAGTGATTCCCAATTTAAAAGAGTGATTCCCATAACGAGTGATTCCCATAAAGGGGTGATTCCCATAACGAGTGATTCTCAAAACGAGTGATTCCCATAAAGAGTGATTCCCATAACGAGTGATTCCCAAAACGAGTGATTCCCATAACGAGTGATTTCTTTTTTAAAAAAAAAAAAAGAGTGATTCTCATAAAACCCGAGTGATTCCCATAACGAGTGATTCTCAAAAAAATGAGTGATTCTCATAACGAGTGATTTCCCATAAAGAGTGATTCTCATAAAGAGTGATTCCCATAACGAGTGATTCCCATAACGAGTGATTCTCATAAAAAGTGATTCTCATAACGAGTGATTTCCGGGAAAAACGAGTGATTTTCCCATAAAACCCGAGTGATTCCCATAACGAGTGATTCCCATAAAGAGTGATTCCCATAAAGAGTGATTCCCATAACGAGTGATTCCCATAACGAGTGATTTCCCATAACGAATGATTCCCATAAAACCGAGTGATTCTCATAACGAGTGATTCCCATAAAGAGTGATTCCCATAAAGAGTGATTTCCCATAACGAGTGATTTCCCATAACGAGTGATTCCTCAATTAAAGAGTGATTCCCATAACGAGTGATTCCCATAACGAGTGATTCCCATAAAAAGTGAATCTTTCCCCTAACGAGTGATTCCCATAACGAATGATTCCCATAACGAGTGATTCTCAAAACGAGTGATTCCCAAAAGAGTGATTCCCAAAAGAGTGATTCCCATAACGAGTGATTCCCATAACGAGTGATTCTCCCCCCCCCCCCCCCCCCCCCAAAAAAAAAAAAAAAAAAAAAAAAAAAAAAAAAAAAAAAGAGTGATTCCCATAACGAGTGATTCTCATAAAGAGTGATTCTCATAACGAGTGATTCTCAAAACGAGTGATTCCCATAACGAGTGATTCTCATAACGAGTGATTCTCAAAACGAGTGATTCCCATAACGAGTGATTCTCATAACGAGTGATTCTCAAAACGAGTGATTCCCATAACGAGTGATTCTCATAACGAGTGATTCTCATAAAGAGTGATTCCCATAAAGAGTGATTCCCATAACGAGTGATTCTCATAAAGAGTGATTCCCATAAAGAGTGATTCTCATAACGAGTGATTCCCATAACGAGTGATTCTCATAAAGAGTGATT
>JAUCMX010000004.1:31632101-31637101 GCA_033459395.1 Hemibagrus guttatus | reverse complement strand
GAGCAAATGTTCCATTAAACTCCCTAACGTTTAGCCTGATGGGTTCTATCTAGAACCCAGCAACAGAGTATTACTCATTCAGATAGGATTTGAAGGAGAACTTCTCCAGAACAGAAGGTCAGAGGTCAGAAACACAGCATTAAGGTGAGTTGGAGTGATGGAATGGTGGAGAGAAGGTTCTCCTGTGATGTTTGGTGTCTTTACTGATGATGGAGATGCAGAGGAACTTCTGAGAGATTCAATCATCTTAAAAGGTTTGAGCTTTGGGTTTTTATTAAACAATCTAATCAGGAAAAACCCAGAAGGACACACAATGATAATTTTATATTCAGAGTCATGCGCTGTGTTCTCAGTAGTCCAGTAACTCTCACACACACGGACCTGCCGAGGAGCTGCGGTTCTGACCTCGGCTAATGGAAGGAACAGTCGCCGTTCCTCACAGAACACACACACACACTGTGGAAATGACAGGAAGTAAAAATATCTGCATCATCTACACTTGAAATCTACAGAACCCTTAAGGTTATTCAGTTGTGTCTTTAAAGAGTACGTAGAACCCTACAACCAAGTGGTTATCTATCCCACAGGGTTCTGAGAAGAACACTTCTGTATGTCTGGACCCTGTCAGGAGCTTCACGCTGAGGTTCAACAGGGCTTTAGTGGACTAGTAAAGTTTTTTGGTAGACTAAAAAGGTTTGATTAGGAACAGAGTCGTGATGCCGGATTCTACGCAGAGCTAAGTGTTCTCAAACACTTAAAGAACCCTGAAGATTTCAGTGTACAAAGTATTTCTGGATGCTTTTATTTCCTTCATAAGCTCTTCGAAGAAAACAAGGTTCTTGTGGGTTCATGGATAATTAATGGTTTGTTGCTTTGAGGTTCTGAGATTCTGCTGTAGAGAACCGTTAAGTGTTCCACAGAGGCAAATGAGGAACCCTAAAAGGTTCTAAACTTTCTACTTAAACATTTAAAAAGAAGTTCTTGACTGAAGACAAACTGTGCTGATGCAGTCATCAGAAGCTTAAATCATCAAAATGACAAACATCTTAAATTTCATTTTTAACAGTGAAAAAGTTTTTTGTAGATTGTGGTTTGTAGATTGTGGTTCTCTAACACACCTCACCCCAGCAGAACCTTGAGAACCAGGTTTGAGTGCTTTGGGATCTGTGAGGTTCCTTAGGAGCATCAGGAGAACCTGCTGATTTCTGGAAGACATTCCACACTGATGCGTCACCTGGGTTCTGGATCTGGTTTCTCTCCAGAGATTTTTATTTCTGTTCCTGAGTTGGTTCGGCTGCAGCTCTGAGATTTGCAGTGTAAATACACTGGGGTGTGTGTGTGTGTGTGTGTGTGTGTGTGTGTGTGTTTGGATGGCACAGGGAATCTGCCCAGGCCAACAGGAAGTACATTCCAGTGCGTCCTGTTTGTGGCCGTCTCTGTCTTCCTGCCTGGAGCAGAACCGAGTCTGTGATAACCTACAATAATACATCAGCAGCAGCACTTAATCACCACAGAACACACTGACCTCAGATCAGACCATAGACACTTCATCACCACCTGCTGCTACTGCAGTGTGTGTGTGTGTGTGTGTGTGTGTGTGTGTGTGTGTGTGTACATACCCTGGATCCTCTCTGACCTGGAGAACGTGTTTACACTCTTAAAAGGTCAGATGTAATTCTGTAAAACTCTTCTGCTGTCTCTCTGAACTGCTGCAGAACTCAGAGGAACTCTACAGAGAACCCACTGAAGAACCCACAGTTTTGTCTGTCAGTGTGCTGTAGATGATGCTGTGATGCGAACTTGTTTCAAGCTGCTTTTCTGTGGAGTAAATGTCCAGAATGTTCACATTGTTAAAATGCAAAGGAATTCATTTTATTCTTATTTTATTTATTTATTTTATTTTAATCTTTGACTTCTGCAGCTTTTTCCACACAGTTTATGGACGCTGAAGAAATGATTTAAAAGCTTTATCAAACATTCGCTGTTTTTGTGTCAGATCATTTTTTCCAGTTGTGTGTCTGAAGCTGTGAGGTGACGTGATCGTGTCCTGTACATTCTCCAACTTTACAGATAAAATAAGATGAACGAGTCGATGACGCTGCGCTTCCTGCACTACTGTATGCTGTGCTTAAAGACTGAACTCTACTGAACTCTACTGAACTCTACTGAATTCTACTGAATTCTACTGAACTCTACTGAATTCTACTGAACTCTACTGAACTCTACTGAATTCTACTGAACTCTACTGAATTCTACTGAATTCTACTGAACTCTACTGAACTCTACTGAATTCTACTGAACTCTACTGAAGTCAGTTTGAGGAGGTTTTCTCTTCTCCATATCTACATACTAATGAATATCAGGACCAGAAGCGGGAAAGCGTCCTGTTGAGGTTCCACAGAAGTGCAGATTAAAGTGGAATGGAATGAATTTGAGTTGTTTAAATGAGAATGTTGTGTACGTAACGCTCTAAGAATGTAAAACAAACATAAACCATACAGCATTGCTCCAGCTGGTGTTGTCAGGACCTTGCAGGAACATTGCATTTGGAATGTTAAAGTTAGACCTTATTAGAATCTTATTTATTCTCACCTTTAAACAAGCACAAGGAAAAATACATTATCATCTAATATACAGTCCAATCAAATACCCAAATCCAGGCCTGAATTATTTCCCAGATGTTCTGTTCACCTTGGCGTCTGATGAAGTGGAGCAAGATGTAATCTTTATTTCTTTCAGTTATTGTGATACTGACAACAGTGGACTCCTGACCCCTCAGATTAGAGCTTAGATTAGACTGCTCAGATTAGACCTCTCAACTATTGCTTCTCAGATTGGACCTATCAGATTGGACCCCTTTGAATAGACAGCAGTGTGGCATGAAGGCTGTGTTTGGAGTGCACTGAGGAACGTGGCTCCAGGTCTTGGTGGTGTTTACAGATCTGTGCCCATTCTGAGTCACTGAGCCACCTTCCACTGAATAGTTTGTTACTGGCTTTCGGGGAATGTTGGATCGGATCCAGTGATTGTGCGGACACAAGTTCATGTAGGAAACTGAGCTGTGAACAAAGACGAGGCCTACATCGTTCATCTGCTCCAAACCCCTGTGGAACCTGAGCAGCAGAACTCATTGTGTCTCTTTCAGAAGTGCGCGCGAGGGTTTTGGAGGCGCGCGAGGGTTTGGGCTATAAAGATGAGTATATGAGATTTATTTCAGGTTCTGTAGATGATACGGCTCTAGCAGCTCTTCTTTGAGGAAAACATCAGCAGTGAAATGATGGAGAGTTGATGAAGATTCTCATTTCTAACTAGGGACACTGGTCAGTTTAATTTTTTTTTCTATTCAATTTGATTTTATTTGATTTATATAGCAATTTCAGCTAAAGCCACTGTCACAAATCAGCTTTACAGGAATGTAAAATGTTTGAATAAAAATGAAAATTTATATTTGTATATTTTTGTCTTTAAGTAGCATCATAGTGCTATTACTCCTGTCCAGAGTCTGTCCTGTAATATCGTGTCTGATTACCATTTCTGAGAGGAGATGTTTAAGGTGTTTATTGTGAAGGTGTTTATTGTGTTTATTGTGAAGGTGTTTATTGTGTTTATTGTGAAGGTGTTTATTGTGTTTATTGTGAAGGTGTTTATTGTGTTTATTGTGAAGGTGTTTATTGTGTTTGTTTTGATGCTGTTTAATGTGTTTATTGTGTTTTCTGTAATAAAGTGATGACTTTAATCCTCCGTGTATCTGCTCTGTAGTGGAGCCTCGTGGCTGCTGGCCATCACTGTAAATTCTCATCAGAAAGTTCCAGGGTCCAAGGTTCTGTGTCCTCGGTGACAGGACGTCCACGGTGACAGGGTGTGTCTTAGCCTCCGTCTAGACCGGAAGAGCGGAGCAGGAAAGAGGCTGTAATTAGCAGCGATGTCTGATATCTGCAGTTTATCTACATCAAAGCCTTGCTTCTCTCTGTGTTCTCCATCGGGACAAAACACAGGAAGAGGATGATAAGGAGAACTTCAGCCATGTTTCAGCTCTTTATAATAAGCTGGAGATGTTTCCCAGCGTCCCACACCTCGGCCACGCCTCCAGGATGAGAGGGACAATGTGACATCAGACGTTATCAGATGTTGTTAGTCATTATCAGATGTTAGTGTGACGTTAGACAGCCGAGGCGAGATGTGAGGCTTGATTTAAACAACAAGAGCTTTAATCATTGCTTTGAACTCAAATTCGTCATGTTATTAGACATTAATGAGGCTCTGCAGGTCAGAGGGTGTGTAAACTTTAGGCAGTATTCCGGTATTTAGGTATCAGTAACAGGTCTATTACATGAGCATGGAGTGCACAAACTTTTAGAAGAGACATGACTCCTTCAGGTGAGTGAGTGTAGAGATGCGGGTCATGTGACAGGGTCCGTGTTTAATATTTCCAAGCGGGTGATTTGTAATATTTTTATCTGAAGTTAAAGTTTGGTGCACGTCATCTCCGTGTGATGAATGTAATCTTTTCAGTTCCAGAGAAACTGGTTTGATGAGCGTGATGGAGACTGATGATGAGACTCACCCCGACTCACAACAGCACTGAAGATGGACACGGAAAAATAACTCCTTTACTGTTGTGTGTAGAAAAAAATCATATTTTCCAATAATCCTGAAGAAACTTGAACTTGTGGACGTCGTATTCCAGCCAACAGCCGACAAATCCTAAGCACGTGGAAAGTCGTCATTTTTATTCCATATCTCTCTGACCTCACTGACGGGGCTGTGAGGGACTCTCAGGTCTGACAGGCAGACAATGAGGCTCGCACCAATCTCACCGTATTAATGCCCTAATTAGACAAAAACAGGAAGTAGACAAGCAATATCTATCAAGTGGTTTCCTCTTTCACCTCCATTTGTTTCGGGCTGCCAGCTCACAGCGAGACGCTAATCAACATTCCTGCCTGTGCAGCTATCACTGAGGAAGTTTTATATCAAAACAGTGCTCAGAGCTGCTCACA
>JAUCMX010000004.1:31624601-31627101 GCA_033459395.1 Hemibagrus guttatus | reverse complement strand
AGCTGAGAGTGAAGCGATGGGTGGAGTGGAGGCTGAAGTCCCCGAGTCACGTCCCAGAGCACGTCTCCTTCGGACAGAATATTTACTGATGATATCTGTGTTCCGGACTCAGTAAACAACGAACTAGATAATAACACACACACACACACACACACACACACACACACATACACACACCCCATAATGGTGAGAGAAGATTTTATCATCTTGAGCATCCTACATGAGATCTCTGATCGTTTCATTTAACTGTAGACTCTCAAGCTACATGTTTTATATGAGCTTCACAAGTATCATCTTTTTACATATGTTTTAAAATGGTTGAGTCCAGGTGTTTGAGTCCAAGTGTTTGAGTCCAGGTGTTTGAGTCCAGGTGTTTGAATCCAGGTGTTTGAGTCCAAGTGTTTGAGTCCAAGTGTTTGAGTCCAAGTGTTTGAATCCAGGTGTTTGAGTCCAGGTGTTTGAGTCCAAGGGGTTTGAGTCCAGGTGTTTGAGTCCAGGTGTTTGAATCCAGGTGTTTGAATCCAGGTGTTTGAGTCCAGGTGTTTGAGTCCAAGGGGTTTGAGTCCAGGTGTTTGAATCCAGGTGTTTGAATCCAGGTGTTTGAGTCCAAGGGGTTTGAGTCCAGGTGTTTGAGTCCAGGTGTTTGAATCCAGGTGTTTGAATCCAGGTGTTTGAGTCCAGGTGTTTGAGTGCTAACCTGTTTTGTGGTCCAGCTTTTGAGTTTCCCGGTGTTTCTAACCAGGTGTTTGAGGAAAGGTAAAAAAATTTTAATCCCGGTGTTTGAGAAGCTAAACCTGTTTCTGTTGGTGCCGCCCGCCGGGGGGGGGGGGGGGGGGGGGGGGCCATGAGATCTGATGTGAAGGTCCCTTTTATAATTTATTTCTAAATAACATTCATTGAAACCTGCAGGTGTGTGTTCTGTGTGTGTGTGTCTGAAGGTGTGTGTTCTGAAGGTGTGTGTCTGAAGGTGTGTGTTCTGTGTGTGTGTGTCTGAAGGTGTGTGTTCTGTGTGTGTGTGTCTGAAGGTGTGTGTTCTGAAGGTGTGTGTCTGAAGGTGTGTGTTCTGTGTGTGTGTGTCTGAAGGTGTGTGTTCTGAAGGTGTGAGTCTGAAGGTGTGTGTTCTGTGTGTGTGTGTCTGAAGGTGTGTGTTCTGTGTGTGTGTGTCTGAAGGTGTGTGTCTGAAGGTGTGTGTCTGAAGGTGTGTGTTCTGTGTGTGTGTGTCTGAAGGTGTGTGTTCTGAAGGTGTGAGTCTGAAGGTGTGTGTTCTGTGTGTGTGTGTCTGAAGGTGTGTGTTCTGTGTGTGCGTGTCTGAAGGTGTGTGTTCTAAAGGTGTGTGTCTGAAGGTGTGTGTTCTGTGTGTGTGTGTCTGAAGGTGTGTGTTCTGAAGGTGTGTGTCTGAAGGTGTGTGTTCTGTGTGTGTGTGTGTCTGAAGGTGTGTGTTCTGAAGGTGTGTGTCTGAAGGTGTGTGTTCTGTGTGTGTGTGTCTGAAGGTGTGTGTTCTGAAGGTGTGTGTCTGAAGGTGTGTTTTCCCGGGGGGGGTGTGTTTTTGGGTGTTTTCTGAAGGTGTGTTTTTTTTTCGGGGTGTTTTTGTGTGTGTGTGTGTGTGTTTTTTCTGAGTTCTCTGTACTGTACTGTACTCAGTTCCTGTAAAACACACAGAAGATAAAATCACTCAGTAAATATTTGTGAAGTAAATGGAGAAGAAAGCGGATGTTGCCGTCTGTCTCTCTTTATTTCTGTCTCTTTCACACACTAATACACACTCGTTTGTTTTCTCCCTTGTTTTCTCCCTCGTCTCTCTGCATCACGCTCCTCTATAAACTATTTACACACATCGGAGGCGGTTGCCATGGTGACGCTGCGGTTGCCGCGGCGCAGGTGTTCCTGTTTGGTTTTTACATTTTTCACATTTTGGAGTGTAGAGTACACGAGTCTCAATCCAGACTGCTCTCAAACACACTGTTTATTTATCTCAGAGACTCAGTCACCCAGATACGTTTACATGAGTGGAGGAGAGCACACTTCCTGTTATTCCTGCTCTTCCTCCATCACAGTCCTGGTCCTGCAATCCCACATGCCAACACACACACACACACACACACACACAGAGGAATGTGAAGGAGGAGTCATAAACAGCTTGTGCGATTGCTTTATTATTTTATTAAGACAGCTGTAGATATAAAGCTGACTGCAGCCTCTGGGTCAGGAGGCAGGCCGTGGTCCAGCAGGTGGTTTTATCTCACCATGATATGATGTTGTTTAGTCAAACGCATCAGCTTAATGACCGCAGTGATAACTGTAAAAGTGATGATGAGCGATAGAGTGAAGGTGTTAATACAGAGACCAAGATTTCTACCTCGAACAAGTCAGAAAAAAGTTTATAAACATTTCATTTAAAGTGCATTTCACTTAAAAAATAAAATGAATAAATTCTCACAGGGCAGAATGTTTCTGTACTGAAAAAAAACACACACACACACACACACACACACTGGTCCCA
>JAUCMX010000004.1:31594601-31619601 GCA_033459395.1 Hemibagrus guttatus | reverse complement strand
TATGGGATCAGTGTGAGAGATAGGCCTGAGAGATCAATGTGAGGGATCAGCCAAGGGATCAGTCTGAGGGATCAACCTGAGGGATCAGTCTGAAGGATCACCCTGAGAGATCAGTGTGAGGGATCAGTGTGAGCGATCACCCTGCGTGATCAGTCTGAAGGATCACCCTGAGAGATCAGTGTGAGGGATCAGTGTGAGCGATCACCCTGCGTGATCAGTCTGAGGGATCAACCTGAGGGATCAGTCTGAGGGATCAGTCTGAAGGATCACCCTGAGAGATCAGTGTGAGGGATCAACCTGAGGGATCAGTCTGAGGGATCAACCTGGGGGATCAGTGTGAGAGATCAGACTGAGGGATCAGTGTGAGGAATCAGCCTGCGGGATCAGTGTGAGGGATCAGTGTGAGGGATCAGCCTGAGGGATCAGTGTGAGAGATCAGCCTGAGGGATCAGTTTGAGGGATCAGCCTGAGGGATCAGTCTGAGGGATCAGTTTGAGGGATCAGCCTGAGGAATCAGTCTGAGGGATCAGCCTGAGGGATCAGTCTGAGGGATCAGTGTGAGAGATCAGCCTGAGGGATCAGTTTGAGGGATCAGCCTGAGGAATCAGTCTGAGGGATCAGTCTGAGGGATCAGCCTGAGGGATCAGTTGAATCTTTCCATAACTCTGCTGTTGATTAATGATCTCATGCCTCATCCTGCAGAATCATTTCACTTCACAGCTTTTACTCCTGTCTGATGCGTGTCTGATCTCAGACTTGGACGCCATAGCAGTGACATGACAGTTCTACGCTTCCATGACACGAGAAGCTTGTTCTCATTACAGGGCTGTTTTAGCTCGTACATTTACCAATACGATTAGTACTAAAGTTCAGCACACACTGTTTGTGTGTTTGTTTTATTGCCAGGTTAATCTGAGGTCAATTGCACTTTATCTTCTCCCAGATTTAAACCTGACATGATAATGTGACAGGTGTGTAGATCATAATGTGGATATTACATAATAAAACCATAAAAATCTCCTGCTAATTGAGGTTTGAGAGAAGGAATGCTGTGAAACACTTTTCATTTATAGCTGTCACCATAACAGACTCACAATAAAGATCTACAGAGGTGTTAAATGTGGCTAAACTCCACCTGACAACCAGATAACGCTCCGTTGCACAACAGATAAAGGGAAAGTAAAGCAGAGTAGAACAATGTCTCCAAAGACTCCTTATAGATACAGAAGAAATCACAGGTTATTTTATTTCCTGTATTATTTAGCTCTCCAGCAGAGACCTGACCTGACATACGTGAGCTCCTAAGCGTACAGCCTTGGCTCCTGCTGCTGTTTCTGCCGTTACCATCACTTACAATAAACACCAATAAATTTGCAAAAGAAACATACCAAGGTACAGTTTTATGGTTCTGTGTAAATAGTGAGACACGTGTTGTAAATCTGTAGGTAAAGTGCAGTATATCAGGAGCACAACTGAGGGGTGAGACCCAGCAGCCTGGGGTGCCATTACCTTTGCTGAGGATATATTGCCCTGTGAGTGTGACAGTAAATATGTTAAGTAGTTCTTTTTTTTCTCAGTGTATATCTGACCTCTTTCTGCTGACTATATCCTTCACTCAATTCCAAAATTATTGGCACTTTTTATGAAATTAGCAAAATTATCACGCAATTAGTTTTTTTTTTATTTAAAATTTTCATTTTAAAATTTTAAATTTTAAAATTCTGCTTTTTTCCTTCTAGCTCCACAATGTTCCTTGCTAGCCTTCTTGTTCTGATGACCGTGCTGCTACCTCCAGCCTTGTCAGGTCAGCAGGGGTATTACAGACATTCTGATGGGAACCCGGGAATCTCTCTAGAGCCCAGTTTGGCCCTGACCATCCAGAACCTGCTCTTGACCCGACTGGGCCTCCCGTCCAATCTGGACCCTCGCCCAGGAGCAGTGGTACCTCAGTATCTCCTGGACCTCTATCGCTTCCACACACAGCAGTACCACCTGGTAGAAGATCCAGACTTCAGCTTTCCTGTGGAACATGTTCAAGGCGCTAACACGGTCCGCAGCTTTCACCATGCAGGTAAGACCTGTTGGTGTGTGAAGAAGCTGATTGTTTTATTACGTCACTGTTATTAGAGTGTAGCAATGGGGGGAAGACTGCTTGAGTTTCCTGAGGTTCTGTTGTTTGACCTGAAACTTCAAACCTAGAGATTATTCCTCAAAACCTGATCCAATGTTTCTAATCTCTCACCTGTGACTAAAGTTTGGAGTGCACAATAACATTCTTACAGAAACTTCATCAGGTGAGTCACTTTTACGACTCTGGACTTGGTTTAAGACTCCAAACTGACTCCAAACTGACTTTACAGCTCAGGACTCTGGACCTGACTCGGACTGTGGCTTGTGACTCTGGACTCTCCTTACTCGACGCAGAATCTCAGATGTTAGGATTTGACTCGGATTTTCCTGCTTCACACATCTGGACTTGAGTCTATGGCTCAGGACTCCAGCTGCTGTGTAATTAACTCTGACTCTAACAAAGCCTTTTCTCCTTCTCTCCTATTTTTAGACATTCACCACCCTGTTGAAAAGAAGAACAGGATCCATATAGCTTTTAACCTGTCCTCTATTCCTTCCTATGAGAATGTGGTCTCAGCAGAGCTGCGTTTTCTGCGTGGAGGAACACGTCAGGGCTTGGAGCCTCACACCGTCAGCCTGTATGTCTCCGGTGGCAACAGTGAGCCTGAACTTCTCCATTCACGACAGCTAGTTAGAGAACCCTCAGGCTCTTGGGAGGCCTTTCCTCTGAATGCAAAACTGTTTCAGCAGTTGTCCGATAGTGCAGGGAAAGTGACCTTTATCTTGAAAGTGACCTCAGATAATAGCAGTCACACTGTGGAGGACATGGACTCAGAGGGACACCTGAGAGTGCGCAGGTCTGCAGGTGAAGATGACTACAGCTGGGCACGGCAGAGACCACTATTGGTCACTTACAGCCACGACGGGCACAGTGAACCACTCATTCCCTTTGGAAGGAAGAAGACACACAGGGGTAAGAGAGGAGGCAGCAGGGCTAAAAAGTTCAGAGGTCAGGGATCACAGGTAAGCTGGCATGATGTACTGACAGACAGACGGGTAAAGAGGAATAACGGAGGTCGAGCGGCCAAACTGAAGCGCCTGTCTCGCTCTCGATGTCGCCGCCATCCCCTCTACGTTGACTTCAAAGAAGTCGGGTGGAACAAATGGATTGTAGCACCGACCGGTTACGACGCCTTCTTCTGCCTGGGTGAGTGCCGCTTTCCTCTCGCTGACCACATGAACTCATCCAGCCACGCCATGGTGCAGACACTGCTGAACTCGGTTAACGGAGCTGTGCCACGAGCCTGCTGCGTGCCCACGGCCCTCAGTCCCATTGCACTCCTTTACCTGGACCAGGAAGATCACGTGGTTCTGAAAAACTATCAGGACATGGTGGTGGAGGGCTGCGGCTGCCGGTAGCAAGGGACAGAAAAGCAAAAAGCATGAAAACATGGAAGAGCGAGCAGAGTCTACAATTCTACAAGTCCTTAAAGGAACCGTTGAGGACTTTCCCACAAAGCTCCAGATCCAAGCTTTAAGTTCCTGTCCAGTGGTGGTGCATTGATTTGTTCATAAAGCAGCACAAATCTGATTTATTTCTTAAATCCAATCTTAGATTCTCAGGGCTAAGAATAATGTCTATGTTTGCAATGCATCAAATTTCATTCTACAAAGCTGTAGCTAATTGCTAATCAGATCGCTAATCAGTGTGTCAGGGACATTAATAAACAAGAAGAATATTTAATCAGTCTACTGTCCAAAACCCTCATTACACAATCACCCACACACTCACTGCATGCAGAAACGTCCGGTTTTAACATCAGCTCACCTGGCTGCTGTGCTCGTTGTGTACTAATCCCACACGTCTTTGATCTTGACTTACCTTCATGATTAATTTCCAGAAGCGACACACACAAAATTCTCTCTAAAAAAATCATTGATTTCAGTTCACTTTTATGAGAATAGCTCTATATTAATAATAACAGATTTATATCGAGAGAAAAAATTATAATGAAGAAGTCTGTTTTTCCCGAGCATACACATCTTCGAACACTCACTGAAGTGTCCTGTTGGGTGTAACACACTGCACCTGTCTGGATTTGGAGTAAAACCCAAAGTGGGTGTGGCCTAAACCAGAACTTCGTCCTCATGAACACTGGAACCCTGAAGTGTGAACTGCGGCTCAGAAGGATCCTCCACCTGGAGCTGTGTGTGAGACTGGTTTATAATCCCGCTCGCACTGGGAGGATTTCTGTTTGTACAAACTCGCCGTGTTTTTCACCAGAGCTGAGTTTCTCGAAAGCATCACAAGCATCACTCTAGCATTTAGTGATGAACCGTGTGCTGCTGCGTCTCAGAGAAACACAACAAGCTGCTAGTGTAGTTTAAACCTCAATGAGCAGGCAATTCGTAAGGATGAATAAGTGAATGCTGTAAATTTAAATACATCACCAGCACTGCACGCTCACGTTAAAGCTCACGTTAAAGCTCACGTTAATGTATGTGGTCTTTGTTTATCCTGTGAGCTTCACATCTGACTGCATGAGAGTAAAAACCTGAAGCTTTTGTGTTGCGATCTCAGTCCTGATCCACAGCTCCAGTCTCTCCCAGAAGCCCCGGGAAACTGGAGTGAAGATGAAAAGTGTTAGCTCCTGTTTTGATCTTCTGGTTTCTGCGTTTGCGTCGCATTATCTGCTGCGTCCGAATAACGAACCCGTACTCAGTTTCATCAAAAATCCCATTTGAGCTGCTTATCTGAACAAAGTCAATGTCTGTGTGTCTCTGTGTCTCTGTGTGTGGTTCTGCTCACGACTCGTCCAGCTTCCTGTAAAGTCCACTCTCTGCCTCTACTCGTCTGTGTTGTCGCGTACTTCCTGTTTCGTGCCTTCTTCTTCCTCTCAATAGAACGGGGTCACTTCAGTGGAAACACAGAGCCTCTGGATAAAAGAGGTTAGACGCTTTGATGGACTTCAGCTTGAAAAGAAGCCACATGTCAAGTTCATGACTCACTAATAATCTTCCAGAAGATGTGGATTTACAGAAAAGACTGGAACACCAGCGCTTCTCTTCTCTTCAGAAAGTATTTCAGCAATCCTGACCCTAGTACCGCTCTTATATTTTTATTGTATCTTGTTGTTTGAATGTATATTATTATTATTATTATTATTATTATTATTATTATTATTATTATTATTATTATTATTATTTATGGTGTTATGTTAATTATCATTGCAGTCAAAGAAAACGTCACACAGTTGCTCAACAAATAATATCTGAAAGTAAATCTAATTTAAGAGAGCATATATATATATATATATATATATATATATATATATATATATATATATATATATATATATATATATATATATATATATCTATGTGTGTATCTATTTAAATATTAAATGCATATTTAATCTTGACAAATATTTCAGATTCTTGCAAATACACTGAAGGTCATGTGTCCATTTCTGTATGAAAGTGAGAGATCATCGTGGTTTCCTGTGATGTCATAACGCAAAGGGCAAAAAATCTAAAGGTTCATTGCTCAGATCGTTCATCTGTCTTACAAAAAAAACTCAAATATAGTGGAACCAGTGAAAACCCGCGAGCTTGCCGCTGCTGCTGGACGAACGGGTCATTAAAGTCTGATTAATGCTTGGGCACTGCAATGTTCTCAGCTGCTTTTACTGTCTGTGGAAATGTCTGAAGATGTGAAATGCAAAAAATAAAAATAAACAGAAAACTGATCCGTCTGAATATCGCTCTTTTAAAGCAGCTTCTCTAACCTCTCTAACCTCTCTTTTACTAATTACTGGTATATTACTGGTATTACTGGTATATTATAGCTCTAGACATATGGCATATTTTATCTAAAAATATTGTACTTTATAGTGGATAAAGCTGTGAGATTTTCCTGAACTCTGATGTGTTTCTCTTTACATTTCTCCATCACAGGTCAGAGTCTAAAAATCACTGAGTAACAAAATCCAGTCTAATGATCTGACCCCAGTTTATGACCCCAGACTGACCACTTTATTACTGAGATTCTTACAGTGACTCCTCACTCAACATCGTCACACACACACACACACACACACACACACACACACACACTACGACTCAGAGACTCTCCCAGTGTTCACATCCTGATGCACTTTACGATTAATTCATGGTGACAGTATTTAGTGAAATATTAAATATTAAATATCTTCTAGTGGAGAGTTGTTGTTATTATTAACATCAGAGTTTTTAATGATTTATATATGTGGAGATTTATAGCTCCACCTCACTGCCTGCTCTTCATCCTCTGCTGTACATGGAGAGAAGATCTGTTGTAGATCACTTGACAACGGAAAGGTGACCTTTGAGCCCTTGTGATGTTCTGCAGGATGTGCTGAGGGAGTGAAGCTGATAGAGTCGTCTTATCTCATCAGGTGTGTGAGGTGGAGAGCGCTGGCCTTGACCCGGTCAGACCTACACAGCACCTTCACAGCACCATAAATCGGCACCATGGCCACGTTTCACACTGCAGCTGCAGAGACCAGTTCAGCTGAGCTCCAGACTCATAGCTGCTTCATCTCCTCATCCACATCATCTCATCCACATCATCTCATCCACATCATCTCATCCACATCATCTCATCCACATCATCTCATCCACATCATGAGACAATTCGCTTTTAACAAAGAGCATTGTCTCAAAGCAGCTTTACAGAACATAAGAAACAATAAACATACAAACAAACAGTCCTAGATGTTAGACAAAATTTTCCCTAGTGAGCGAGCCTGAGGTGACTCAGGCGACTGTGGCAAGGAAAAACTCCCTTAGATGGAATTAGGAAGAAACCTTGAGAGGAACCAGACTCAAAAGGGAACCCATCCTCATCTGGGTGACACACGGAGAGTGTGATATGAACAATGTCCTTTCTGCATTAGTTGTGTGATGCAGATACAGCATGTGTAGAATGTTGTGTGTAAAATGTCCACATAGGGTTGGCAGTGCTGCTTTGAATACTCCAGTCCTCAGAAAGCAGAACCCAGCTGGAGCTGGTCCATCTCTGGATGCCACCGGAGCTGGCACAATCTCTGTGTGACTCGGGGATGGGTAGAAGAAGCGAAACAAGTGGAGAGGAATTAGCGTAGCTGCTGTTCATAATATTAGCAGGCACTAGATGATGATGTGTATTTAATCAGATGTATTGGAGCACAAAGTTATGGGATGTATTAGGTGTATGCCTGGCTAAAGAGATATGTCTTTAATCTACGTTTGAACTGGGAGACTGTGTCTGAGCCCCGAACACTGTCAGGAAGACTGTTCCAAAGTTTAGGAGCTAAATACCAAAACCCTCTACCCCCTTTTGTAGACTTTGATATTCTGGGAACTACCAGAAGTCCGGAGTTTCGAGATCTTAAGGAGCATGATGGATTGTAACGTGTTAGAAGACTGGCTAGATACGTGGGAGCTGAACCATTTAGGGTCTTGTAATGTAAGTAGAGCTAGTTTGTAATCAATTCTAAATTTAACAGGTAGCCAGTGCAGGGATGATAATATTGGGGTTATATGGTCATACTTTCTTGACCTGGTAAGGACTCTGGCGGCAGCATTCTGGACTAACTGTAGCTTGTTTATTGAAGATGCAGGACGACCACCTAGTAACGCATTACAATAGTCCAGTCTGGGGGTCATGAATGCGTGAACTAGCTTTTCTGCATCAGATACAGATAAAATGTTCCTAAGCTTGGCGATATTTCTGAGGTGGAAGAAGGCTATTTTTGTAATATCGGAAATATGTTGTTAAAGGACAAACTGCTGTCATTTGTCATAAAAACAAGTCATTTGTGATCTTAACTAGTGCAGTTTCTGTGCTATGATGGGGCCTGAAACCTGACTGAAATTCTTCAAGGATAAAGTTTTCCTGTAAGAAGGAGCATAATTGAGTAGACACAACCTTTTCTAATATTTTAGATATAAAGGGAAGGTTTGAAATCGGTCTGTAATTTAATAAATCATTAGGATCTAGTTTAGGTTTCTTAAGAAGAGGCTTAATAACTGCTAACTTGAGAGGTTTAGGGACGTGACCTAAATATAAGGAGGAATTAATAATGTTGAGGAGAGGCTCTCCAGCTGTGTGTATCACTTCTTTCAGTAATCTAGTTGGAATTGGATCTAACAAACATGTTGTTGAATTAGCCGTGGTGATAAGTTTATACAGCTCTTCCTTCCCTATACCTGTAAAGCATTGTAGCTTTAAATGTGGAGCTTTAGGCTGGACTAGATCACTGGATGCTGTCAAAGGTTGAACATCCATTATTTTGTTCCTGATACTATCGATTTTGTCGGTGAAGAAGTTCAACCTTTTAACTCTTCAGATATCTGATGTTTTGTCAGTCTAGCCACTGTACTAAATAAGAATCTGGGATTGTTTTGGTTTATTTCTATCAGTTTGCTCAGATGCTCAGCCCTAGCAGCTTTTAGAGCCTGTCTATAGTTAGACATACTGTCTTTATACGCAATTCTGAAAACTTCTAATTTAGTTTTTCTCCATTTTCGCTCTAGGTTACGGGTTGCTCTCTTGAGGGCGTGAGTGTGACTATTATACCATGGTGCAGGTGTTTTATCTCTGACCTTTTTTAATCTGATGGGGGCAACAGTATCTAGTGTGCTGGAGAAAATAGTGTCTATGCTGTTAGTTACTTCATCTAAGTCATCTGCATTTAGGGGTCTGGTGAGAAGTTGAGACAGATCCGGTAGATTACTTGTGAATCTGTCTTTAGTGGTCGGGATAATAGTTCTACCGAGTCGATAACGAGGGGAGACGTGTCTAATATGTTCTACAGGTAGAGTGTACACTAAGAGGTGATGGTCTGTGATATCATCACTTTGAGGTAGAACAGCTATATCAGTGACATCTGTTCCATGTGATATAACTAAATCTAGTGTATGGTTAAAACGATGAGTTGGTCTAGTAATGTTTTGTTTAACCCCAAAAGAATTTAATAAATCCATAAATGCGAGTCCTAAGGCATCATTGGAATCGTCTACATGAATGTTAAAGTCTCCTACAATCAACACCTCGTCATAATTAATCAGTAGGTCTGAGAGTAAATGTGCAAACTCTTTAAGAAAATCGGCGTAGGGCCCCGGGGGTCTATATACGGTGGCCAGCGCAAGATACAATAGAGATTTTTTATGTATGTCTGTGAGTGTAACATTAAGGACAAGCGCTTCGAATGAGTTAAACCTGGGTCCTGTTTTCTGAGTAACGTTAAGAGAGTTGCTATAAATAGTTGCCACACCACCTCCACGACCAGTCTGACGGGGCTCATGCTTATAGCAATATCCTGACGGAGTGGACTCATTCAGACTAATGAATTCATTTGGCCTAAGCCAGGTTTCAGTAAGGCAGAGTGTATCAAAACTATAATCTGAGATCATTTCATTAACAATAAGTGCTTTCTGTGCAAGGGATCTAATGTTGAGAAGCCCAAACTTTAGGAATTGTTTTTCTTTAATTATTTGGTGTTTTTCAGGTATAACTGTGATTAGATTATTTCGAGGGCTATTAATGAATTTATTCTTTGATCTCACTATTCGGGGCAGACACAGCACTCGTATCAATCTGGTGAGCTGAGCAGTAGCTATCATAACTGTAATCTGAGGTATGGCTTACCAGTCAGATGGTACGTAGTGTCCTGGAGATGTTGTCTAAGAGGACTGCTGCTCCAACTCTGCTTGGGTGCAGGCCATCAGGACAGTAGAACCTAGGACGCTCCCAGAAAAGACTCCAATTATCAACAAAGGGTAATTTCTGATCTTGACACCATGACTGTAACCATTCATTAAAAGCAAATAGTCTACTGAACCTCTCGATTCCTCGCTGGAATGGTCCTGACATGATGAAGTCCTTCTTCAGGATCTCTGTCTGCCTCAGCCTGATGTCGTTCGTGCCAGCATGGAGGACCACAGCTCCGATGTTCTTCTTCAGGATCGCAGGTAACTGTGCAGAGACATCGAGAACACGAGCACCAGGAAGACAGCGAGTGCACACCTTACCTTTAGCCGCAGTAGCACAGACGTGCCAGACGATGGAGTCTCCGATGATCACCGCGTCACACTCCGTCTCGCGAAGGGGAGCGAAGCGGTTCCGGGTCGAGATCTCGAAGACGGGTGGCGGCAGAGGGAGAGAGGTCCTCGCCTGGGGCTTGGCTCGCGTCTTCCACTGCTGCTGCATCCAGGCTGCGTGGTACCCCGGCGCTGGAGTGAATGAAACCTGGGCGGGCCGCATCCTTGGTGCGCTGGGCCTGGGCAGAGAAGCACACAGAGTTGAGGTTGTGGGAGTGTTTGTTTCACGCCGCGAATTTACCTGGGACAGGTGAGCGTCAGTCCGGGACGATTCCAACGCAGCTTTCTGCTGTCGCAGCTTCTCCACGGCCTCCAGCTCCAAATCCACCGAGTGCAGCTCGAAAGAGTCCTCACCTGCACTCAAAGGCAGACACACAACCGACATAATGTTTAGTTGTAGTATTAAGCGGAGATACCCGGTGTGAGAACGTAAACAAACTTGTGGTAGCCGGGCTAACGAATTAGCAATGCTATGAAGCTAACCCGCTATTGGCGAGTGTTTTGGAAAACAAATAAAACTAGCGATATAAATCGCGTTTGGAGTGAGAATATTATAGGATACTATAGGTACTATAAAAGTTATAATATAGGACTGGATTTGAGATACAAATCGAGAAAATTTAGCGAAATTGTAGGTCAGCTTGGCGGAGCTCGGAAAAACACGTCTGCCTCTGTGGTGTCCATCTAAACATGTGTAGCGAAGGGCAGCAGTGAGGCACATCTCCTCATCCACATCATCTCATCCACACCATCTCATCTACATCATCTCATCCACCTCATCTCCTCATCCACCTCATCTCCTCATCCACATCATCTCATCCACATCATCTCCTCATCCACATCATCTCATCCACATCATCTCCTCATCCACATCATCTCATCCACCTCATCTCCTCATCCACCTCATCTCCTCATCTACATCATCTCATCCACATCATCTCCTCATCCACATCATCTCATCCACATCATCTCCTCATCCACATCATCTCATCCACATCATCTCCTCATATACATCATCTCATCCACATCATCTCCTCATATACATCATCTCATCCACACCATCTCATCTACATCATCTCATCCACCTCATCTCCTCATCCACATCATCTCCTCATCCACATCATTTCATCCACATCATCTCATCCACATCATCTCATCCACATCATCTCCTCATATACATCATCTCATCCACCCATCTCCTCATCCACATCCTCATCCACTCATCTCATCCACTCATCTCCTCATATACATCATCTCATCCACATCATCTCCTCATACATCATCTCATCCACACATCTCATCTCATCTCCTCATCCACCTCATCTCATCCACATCATCTCATCCACATCATCTCCTCATATACATCATCTCATCCACACATCTCATCACATCATCTCTCACCTCATCTCTCATCCACCTCATCTCCTCATCCACATCATCTCATCCACATCATCTCCTCATCCACATCATCTCATCCACATCATCTCCTCATATACATCATCTCATCCACATCATCTCCTCATACATCATCTCATCCACCATCATCTCCTCCTATCCACCTCATCTCCTCATCCACATCATCTCATCCACATCATCTCCTCATACATCATCTCATCCACATCATCTCCTCATCCACATCATCTCATCCACATCATCTCCTCATATCATCTCTCATCCACATCATCTCCATCCACATCATCTCATCCACATCATCTCCCATACATCATCTCATCCACCCATCTCATCACATCATCTCATCCACCTCATCTCCTCATCCACCTCATCTCTCATCCACATCATCTCATCCACATCATCTCCTCATCCACATCATCTCATCCACATCATCTCCTCATATACATCATCTCATCCACATCATCTCCTCATACATCATCCTCCTCACCATCTCATCACATCTCCTCATCCACCTCATCTCCTCATCCACATCATCTCATCCACATCATCTCCTCATCCACATCATCTCATCCACATCATCTCATCCACATCATCTCCTCATCCACATCATCTCATCCACACATCTCCTCTCCACATCTCTCATCCACCCATCTCATCACATCTCCTCATCCACCTCATCTCCTCATCCACATCATCTCCTCATCCACATCATCCTCATCCACATCATCTCATCCACATCATCTCATCCACATCATCTCCTCAATCATCTCTCATCCACACCATCTCATCACATCTCTCATCCACCTCATCTCCTCATCCACATCATCTCCTCATCCACATCATCTCATCCAATCATCTCCTCATACATCATCTCTCCACACCATCTCATCCACACATCTCATCCACCTCATCCTCATCCACCTCATCTCCTCATCACATCATCTCATCCACATCATCCCTCATCCACATCATCTCATCCACATCATCTCCTCATCCACATCATCTCATCCACATCATCTCCTCATACATCATCTCATCCACACCTTCTCATCTACATCTCCTCATCCACCTCATCTCATCCACATCATCTCATCCACTCATCTCCTCATCCACTCATCTCCTCATCCAACATCATCTCATCCACATCATCTCCTCATCCACATCATCTCATCCACATCATCTCCTCATATACATCATCTCATCCACACCATCTCATCTACATCATCTCATCCACCTCATCTCCTCATCCACATCATCTCATCCACATCATCTCATATACATCATCTCATCCACATCATCTCCTCATCCACATCATCTCATCCACACCATCTCATCTACATCATCTCATCCACCTCATCTCCTCATCCACCTCATCTCCTCATCCACATCATCTCATCCACATCATCTCCTCATCCACATCATCTCATCCACATCATCTCCTCATCCACATCATCTCATCCACATCATCTCCTCATATACATCATCTCATCCACACATCTCATCACATCATCTCATCCACCTCATCCTCATCCACTCATCTCCTCATCCACATCATCTCTCACCACATCATCTCATCCACATCATCTCATCCACATCATCTCCTCATACATCATCTCATCCACATCATTCTCATCCACATCATCTCCTCATCCACTCATCTCATCCACATCATCCCTCATCCACATCATCTCCTCATCCACATCATCTCATCCACATCATCTCATCCACATCATCTCCCATCCACCTCATCTCCTCATCCACCTCATCTCCTCATCCACATCATCTCCTCATCCACATCATCTCCTCATCCACATCATCTCATCCACATCATCTCATCCACATCATCTCATCCACATCATCCTCATCCACATCATCTCATCCACATCATCTCCTCATATACATCATCTCATCCCACCATCTCATCCACATCATCTCATCCACCTCATCTCCTCATCCACATCATCTCCTCATCCACATCATCTCATCCACATCATCTCCTCATCCATCATCTCATCCACATCACTCCTCATCCACATCATCTCATCCACATCATCTCATCCACATCATCCTCATCCACATCATCTCCTCATCCACTCATCTCCTCATCCACATCATCTCCTCATCCACATCATCTCCTCATCCACATCATCTCATCCACATCATCTCCTCATCCACATCATCTCATCCACATCATCTCATCCACATCATCTCCTCATCCACATCTCTCATCCACTCATCTCCTCATCCACATCATCTCCTCATCCACTCATCTCCTCATCCATCATCTCTCATCCACATCATCTCATCCACATCATCTCCTCATCCACATCATCTCATCCACATCATCTCCTCATCCACATCATCTCCTATCCACATCATCTCATCCACATCATCTCCTCATCCACATCATCTCATCCACACATCATCTCATCCACATCTCCTCATCCACATCATCTCCTCATCCACATCATCTCCTCATCCACATCATCTCCTCATCCACATCATCTCATCCACATCATCTCATCCACATCATCTCTCATCCACATCATCTCATCCACATCATCTCATCCACATCATCTCCTCATCCACATCATCTCATCCACATCATCTCCTCTACATCTCTCATCCACATCATCTCATCCACATCATCTCCTCATCCACATCATCTCATCCACATCATCTCCTCAATACATCATCTCATCCACACCATCTCATCCACATCATCTCATCCACCTCATCTCCTCATCCACCTCATCTCCTCATCCACATCATCTCATCCACATCATCTCCTCATCCACATCATCTCATCCACATCATCTCCTCATCCACATCATCTCATCCACATCATCTCCTCATATACATCATCTCATCCACACCTCTCATCTACATCTCCTCATCCACCTCATCTCCTCATCCACATCATCTCCCATCCTACATCATCTCATCCACTCATCTCCTCATCACATCATCTCATCCACATCATCTCCTCATCCACATCATCTCATCCACACCATCTCATCTACATCATCTCATCCACCTCATCTCCTCATCCACCTCATCTCCTCATCCACATCATCTCATCCACATCATCTCCTCATCCACATCATCTCATCCACATCATCTCCTCATATACATCATCTCATCCACATCATCTCCTCTATACATCATCTCATCCACACCATCTCATCTACATCTCCCCATCCACCTCATCTCCTCATCCACATCATCTCATCCACATCATCTCCTCATATACATCATCTCATCCACATCATCTCCTCATCCACATCATCTCATCCACATCATCTCCTCATATACATCATCTCATCCACACCATCTCATCTACATCATCTCATCCACCTCATCTCCTCATCCACCTCATCTCCTCATCCACATCATCTCCTCATCCACATCATCTCATCCACATCATCTCATCCACATCATCTCCTCATATACATCATCTCATCACATCATCTCTCATCCACTCATCTCCTCATCCACATCATCTCCTCATCCACATCATCCCTCATCCACATCATCTCCCCATCCACATCATCTCATCCACATCATCTCCTCATCACATCTCTCATCCACACCATCTCATCTACATCTCCTCATCCACATCATCTCCTCATCCACATCATCTCATCCACATCATCTCCTCATATACATCATCTCATCCACATCATTCTCATCCACATCATCTCCTCATCCATCATCATCTCATCCCATCATCTCATCCCATCATCTCCTCATCCACATCATCTCTCCACATCATCTCCTCATACATCACTCTCCTCATCCACATCATCTCATCCACATCATCTCATCCACATCTCCTCATCCACTCATCTCCTCATCCACATCATCTCATCCATCATCTCATCACATCATCTCATCCACATCATCTCCTCATCCACATCATCTCATCCACATCATCTCCTCATCCACATCATCTCATCCACATCATTCCCCATCCACATCATCTCATCCACATCATCTCCTCATACATCATCTCATCCACATCATCTCATCCACATCATCTCCTCATCCACTCATCTCCTCATCCACCTCATCTCCTCATCCACATCATCTCATCCACATCATCTCCTCATCCACATCATCTCATCCACATCATCTCACATCATCTCATCCACATCATCTCCTCATCATCATCATCTCATCCACATCATCTCATCTCATCCACTCATCTCCTCATCCACATCATCTCATCCACATCTATCTCATCCACATCATCTCATCCACATCATCTCCTCATCCACATCATCTCTCATCCACATCATCTCATCCACATCATCTCCTCATCCACATCATCTCAATCACACATCATCTCATCCCCATCATCCCTCATCCACATCATCTCCTCACCACATCATCTACCTCCATCATACATCATCTCTCATCCACACATCTCATCCACATCTCCCCATCCACATCATCTCCTCATCCACATCATCTCATCCACACACATCCTCATACACATCATCTCATCCACATCATCTCCTCATCCACATCACCCTCATCCACATCATCTCATCCACATCATCTCCTCATCCACATCATCTCATCCACACCATCTCACACATCATCCTCATCCACCTCATCTCCTCATCCACATCATCTCCTCATCCACATCATCTCCCATCCACCATCCCAATCCCTCATCCACATCATCTCATCCACATCATCTCTCATCCACACATCCATCCACACATCACCACATCACTCACACATCATCTCATCCACACCATCCACACACTCCTCATCACACACCACTCACCACAATCCACCACATCAACTCCCACCACATCATCTCATCCACATCATCTCCTCAACATCATCCATCCACACACATCTCATCCACATCATCTCATCCACATCATCCCATACACATCACCTCATCACACCATCTCACACATCATCTCATCCACACATCTCACCACCACACATCTCATCACACATCATCTCACTCATCCTACATCATCCATCCACATCATCTCCTCACACACATCATCCATCCACACACATCTCATCACATCTCCTCACCACACTCATCTCCTCATCCACACATCCATCCACATCATCCACACCACATCATCTCATCCACATCACCCTCCACAACATCACTCCATCCACATCATCTCCATCACATCATCCATCCACACACCTCAATACATCATCTCATCACACACCACTCATCTACATCATCTCATCCACCTCATCTCCCATCCACATCATCTCCATCCACATCATCTCCTCACACATCATCTCATCCACATCATCTCATCCACATCACTCTCATATACATCATCATCCACACCATCCACTACATCATCTCATCCACTCATCTCTCATCCACATCATCCTCATCACACATCCCTCATCCACATCATCTCCTCATCACATCATCTCATCCACATCATCTCATCACATCACTCATCCACCATCTCATCCACATCTCTCATCCACTCATCTCCTCATACATCATCTCTCAACCACTCATCTCCTCATCCACCTCATCTCATCCACCTCATCTCCTCACCACATCATCTCATCCACATCATCTCATCCACATCATCTCATCCACATCATCTCCTCATATACATCACTCATCCACATCATCTCCTCTTACATCACTCATCCACACCATCTCATCACTCTCCTCATCCACCTCATCTCCTCATCCACATCATCTCATCCACATCATCTCCTCATACTCATCTCATCCACATCTCTCCACACATCCTCATCCACTCATCCCACAATCATCTCATCCACATCATCTCCTCATCACACATCTCATCCACATCATCTCATCATCATCTCATCACACATCTTCACATCATCTCACACTCATCTCCTCATCCACCTCATCTCTCATCCACATCATCTCATCCACATCATCCTCATCCACATCATCTCATCCACATCATCTCCTCATATACATCATCTCATCCACATCATCTCATCACATCATCTCATCCTCACCTCTCATCACATCCTCATCACCTCATCCTCATCACATCATCTCATCCACATCATCTCATCCACATCATCTCATCACATCATCTCATCCACATCATCTCATCACATCATCTCATCCACATCATCTCCTCATACATCATCTCATCACACCATCTCATCTACATCTCCTCATCCACCTCATTTATCCACATCATCTCATCCACATCATCTCCCATCACTCCTCATCACATCATCTCATCCACATCATCTCAACATCATCTCATCACTCATCCTCATCCACCTCATCTCATCCACACATCTCATCAATCTCTCATCCAATCATCTCCTCATCACATCATCTCATCCACACATCTCCTCAATACTCATCTCATCCACCCTCCTCATCCACATCTCTCATCCACATCTCCTCATCCACATCATCTCATCCACATCATCTCCATACATCATCTCATCCACATCACTCCTCATATACATCATCTCATCCACACCCCACTACATCTCTCATCCACCTCATCTCCTCATCCACACATCTCATCCACATCACTCTCATCCACATCATCTCATCCACATCATCTCCTCACACATCTCATCCCATCATCTCCTCATCCCATCCACACCACTCATCCATCTCCCTCCACCCACTCATCCACATCATCTCATCCACTCATCTCCTCATCACATCATCTCATCCATCATCTCATACATCATCTCACCACATCATCTCCCTCACATCATCTCATCACACCATCTCATCTACATCATCTCATCCACCTCATCTCCTCATACCTCTCCTCCCACCACCCTCACTCCTCATCCACATCATCTCATCCACATCATCTCATCACATCATCTCATATACATCATCTCATCCACATCATCTCATCTCATCACCTCATCTCCTCATCCACTCATCTCCTCATCCACATCATCTCCTCATCCACATCATCTCATCCACATCATCTCCTCATCCAAAATCTCTCATCCACCCTCTCATCTACATCTCTCATCCACCTCATCTCCTCATCCACTCTCTCCTCATCCCTCATCCCTCATCCACATCATCTCCTCATCCACATCATCTCATCCACATCATCTCCTCATCCACATCATCTCATCCACACCATCTCATTACATCTCTCATCCACCTCATCTCCTCATCCACCTCATCTCCTCATCCACATCATCTCATCCACATCATCTCATCCACATCATCTCATCCACATCATCTCATCCACATCATCTCCTCATCCACATCATCTCTCCACATCATCTCCTCATACATCATCTCACCACACATCTCATCACATCTCTCAACTCATCTCATCCACTCATCTCTCATCACATCTCTCATCCACATCTCTCATCCCATCATCTCATCCACATCACCTCCATCACTCATCCCTCATCCACATTCTCATATCATCTCTCATCCACATCTCTCCCATATCTCATCCACTCATCTCATCCACATTTATCCTCCTCATCCACATCATCTCTTCCACATCATTAAAAACACACATTCCCACACACACTCACCACACACCCCAACACACCACACACACCACACATCTATATACCCAAAATTATCAATATTCCTCATCCAATATTATAACATCTCCTCATCAATACCCCACCACACATCCACCACTCACCCTCACACACACCACCACACCACCACACACCCACCACCCACCCCACCACACATCCCCACACACACCACACACACCACACAACCACACACACCCCTCACACACACCACACACACCACACAACCCCAACACACCATCCACACATCTCCACACCTCAACTCACCCCACCACACACCCCATCCACACACTCACACACACCCCAACACACCACCACACCACCACCACACACCACCACACCCACCACCCACCCCACCACACACCACACACACCACACACCCATCCACACACCACCACACACCACACACACCCCAAACACACCACCACACCCACACACCTCACCACCCACCCCACCACACACCACACACACACCACCACACACACAATATCCACATCATTAACCCATATACATCATCTCATCCACACACATCTATCACACATCTCAACCTCATCTCCTCATCCACCTCATCTCACACATCCACACACTACACACACATACACACACACACACACATCCTACACACACTCAGACAGCTCCAAACACACACACACACACACACACACACACACACACATACCACACACACTCAGATAGCTCCACACACACACACACACACACACACACATCCCACACACTCAGATAGCTCCACCCACACAAACACACACATCCCACACACAATCAGATAGCTCCCACACACACACACACACATCCTACACACACACACGTACACACACACACATCCCACACACACACATAATCAGATAGCTACACCCACACACACACACACACACACTCAGATAGCTACATCCACACACACACACACACACACACACACACACACACCCCAGATAGCTCTACCCACACACACACACACACACTCACACACACACACACACACACTCAGATAGCTACACCCACACAAACACACACACACACATACACACGCACACAGACACACACACACACAAACACACGCACACAGACACACACACACAAACACACGCACACAGACACACACACACACACAGACACACACACACACACACAAACGCGCGCACACACACACACACAAACACAAACACACACACACAGACACACACACACCCCTACACACACACGCACACAAACACACACACACAGACACACACACACAGAAACACACACACACACACACACATGCACAAATCTCCCGCACACACTCAGATAGCTACACACACACACACACACACACACACACACATCCTACACACACTCAGACAGCTCCAAACACACACACACACACACACACACACACACATACCACACACACATACCACACACACTCAGATAGCTCCACACACACACACACACACACACACAAACCCACACACTCAGATAGCTCCACCCACACACACACACATCCCACACACACTCAGATAGCTCCACACACACACACACATCCTACACACACACACACACACACACGTCCCACACACACACATCCCACACACAATCCGATAGCTACACCCACACACACACACAGACACACACACACACACACACTCAGATACCTACATCCACACACACACACACACACACACACACTCAGATAGCTCTACCCACACACACCCACACACACACACACACACTCAGATAGCTACACCCACACACACACACACACACACACACACACGCACACAGACACACACACACACACACACAAACACACGCACACAGACACACACACACACACAACACACACAAAAACACGCACACAGACACACATACACACAGACACACACACACACAAACACACACGCGCGCACCACACACACACACACACACACAAACACAAACACACACACACAGACACACACACACCCCTACACACACACGCACACAAACACACACACACAGACACACACACACACACACAGAAACACACACACACAAACACACACACACACACATGCACAAATCTCCCGCACACACTCAGATAGCTACACACACACACACACACACACATCCTACACACACTCAGACAGCTCCAAACACACACACACACACACACACACACACATACCACACACACTCAGATAGCTCCACACACACACACACAAACACACACACATATCCCACACACACTCAGATAGCTCCACACACACACACACATCCTACACACACACACACACACACACACACACACACACACACACACACACGTCCCACACACACACATCCCACACACAATCCGATAGCTACACCCACACACACACACAGACACACACACACACACACTCAGATAGCTACATCCACACACACACACATCCCACACACAATCAGATAGCTACGCCCACCCACACACACACACACACACACACACACATCCCACACACACTCAGATAGCTCCACACACACACACACATCCTACACACACACACACACACACACACACACACACACATCCCACACACACACATCCCACACACAATCAGATAGCTACGCCCACCCACACACACACACACACACACACACACACACACACACACACACACACTCAGATAGCTCCACCCACATGTCCCTGTTTGGACTCAGAATGTAAGATGAATTAGTTTCTGTGGAAAAGTGGCCTGTGAGAAGTGTGTTAAATCCATTTCAGCTGTAATGACCGACCGCTTAAAGAAGATCTGAAACACCTTTTTCTTCAATAATCCTGCTCTCATCTCAGACCTCCTGCTCTTCGGAGGATCAACTTCCTGTGTATTTCATCATGTCCGCGTCAGTGTCCCTGTGTGACTGATGTACACCTTTCAGCTCCTTGGCTGGGATTCTCAACACAGCGCCATGAAATGAAAGAGCATGCCGCATTATTACAGCTTTTTAGCGTCTTAAGTGACCTTTTAAAATCTTTTACAATTGCAGCAAGGCTAAATATTTTATAAGAGCAAACAGTACGAAGGCCAGTTTACAGAGTGTTGAAGAAGTGATGTGTTTCACGGCCTGTCCCGGGCCGCCGCCGTGACGGCGTGTTCCGAGGAAAATCGAAAGACCAGCGAGGAAAAGTCGGATATCTTGGCACGGACGCGACGCAGACTTCATGAAATTCTCATTAAAGAGAAGTGGAGAAATATTTCACCTGTCTATGTGGCATGCGGCACTAAACACAGGAGTCACCTGTCACTCACACAGGCACCGGCTCTCAGAAACCTCACACGGAGCTTATACACCGTATATGACCTGTTATAAACACTACACACAGCCATAATCACTGCTGTAGCATCGAGCTGTAACGACTGAGACATATTTCCAAGAAGAGAGAAGGACAGCGGTTATAATCTGTTATAATTGATATATACGACAAATCAGTGTTCTTCAGTCATGTTCATTATGCTTCATAACACCTACATAAACCCTACGTGACAAAAGTAATGTAATCCAACATGAACATTTATAATGGCTTCATCCGGCATGCAGTCATCATCCTGAGTGTTCTCAGGTCTGCTCAGTGACCGATTCCACAAATCTACCGTTTTTATAAACACTGTGTTAACTAACATGATAAACTAATACAGGTTTTCTGTAAATATATCATTTATATAGGACATAATATAACGTAATGTGACATAAATGTCATAAGCCTACATTAACATTTAATTCTTATAAGCTTGGTATGAATGCTTAAAATATGACGACAGAGTTGTTTCTTTTTTGCAGACTGCAGTTTTTTTTTATTAAACAAAGGGTCATTAATAAGACTTGTATTAGCGCTTACAACAGTGACAAACAAATCTCATATTTTCTCTAATTACTTGCAAGTCACATAAGCCTACATAAGCATTTATAAAATCTTGCTCCAAGCCATCATAACACATCTCATGTCTGCTTATAAGATGTGTATGAGAGCTTATAACAGTGCTACAACACGGCATTACGTATACTGTTATGATCATTTATAAAAATGCATTACCATTTATTGCAGTGTTTATTACATGTTTATTAGTAGTTAACAGGACGCATTATAAGCAGTGTTTATATTTTGGTGAAACACATCCTGCAGGATCAGGAAGAATTCATTCTTATCATAATATTAAGGCAGTTTTCTGAACTCAGCTTTATGATAAATCATGTTAATTCCTAATGCGTAATAAAGATAAAGAATTCTAACTGTGTAATAATGTGTTATGAATGCTTTATAACATGACAAATATTTTGAGTTTGCTACAACTGTGAGCCTCATGGGGAGTGTTAGAGCAGTAATAGACATGAATAAGAGGTGGGTGATAAAAGGCAGAATGACAGGCGGAGTCGACGCCCCTCTCCTCCGCCCCGCTCTCTGGGATGAAAAATGATGTTTATTCAGGTGGATGATGATGCAGAAGCTGGAAAGCACATTCCCTCTTCCTTCTTTTTTTCTCGCCTTGTCGTCCTTTAACGTCTCTCTCTCAGAGCAGTGTGGTTTATGTGGCTGTAGCGAGTGAGACGGCGGCGTGCGGCTCCACCGTGAGCTCATTAACTGCATTTTAACGGTCAGTCTGAGCCTCAGGATGCTGCAGCAGGTGATGGCTGAGTCTCCGAGTTTTACGAGATAATTACTAAACCTCAGTGAGGCCCAGCATCAGGCCCCGAGCTCACGCTCTGCTCACCTGTTTACACACGATCACGCCGTGGTGTAGAAAAGAGTCAGTTTATCAGCGTTAATCTCTGGAGGCTCTGGGTTCATTTCTCTGTAACTGAGGAAACCCAGGTGAAGGTGAAGCTCGAGCTAAAACAAACAAAAAAGTATTATATTGGGTTTACAAAAATGTTCCAGCACATATCTCGCTTACCTACAGCAGCTAAAAACTGTCATGGTATGACCATACACATGTACAGTATGGCCAAAGCATTACAGCAAAGAGATGATTCTCTCTCTACACTTTATTCAGATAATTATCATTGCAGTTTGTCACGTTACTGAGAAACCGCAAAGCAGTGTGAAGTCCTCTCCTCCGAGAGAGTGAGAAAGAATTTAAAATGGTATCAGGCATTAACAGCATTAGATTTTGCAAAAGACTGAAAATGACATTTTTGGTTATTGTCAGTTTGACCCCTCCCCTTTGACAGAACAGCCAATGAGCACATAGACAAGGCTTCCATCTGGGACAAAAAGATATGAGTGTAATTGGGAATTTATCGGGTTTTATCGGCTCTTCGGAAAGCAATGAGTGGATCGTCAGCAGCTCTTATTACAGAAGAACAATAAACAAGCCTTCATCTGCCTCACTCCTCCTCTTTTCTGTCTTTTCCGTGACTTTTTTAGCCTTATGTTCATTTCTCTCTTAACTAAGAAGCTCCTCATTGCATTCACACATGTCCCTTCTCCGCACAAACATGGCCGCTAACAGGAGGATGAATAAGTGCAGTCGATCGCTCAGTACAGGACATGATGCTCCTGAGGAATATTAAAGCGCATTTCATCCCTTCCAAACGAAGACGAGGGGAAAAGAGAGGAGGTGAAGGAAGAGGCCTGGCAGAATGCTTAGATTAACGCTTTTAAAACATCTGTGTGTTTCGTCTGAGCCGAGAGACTGCTTCCGAGAATTCCTCACACACCCTCATCCTCATCCTCATCCGCTTCACGGCTGGTCAGATCTGAAAAAATCCCAAATAAAAATAAATCGAATAGTTTTTCCTCGTTTTAAAGTAAAAAAGATTAATAATGAGCAGAGTGTTTATAGCTCCGCCCACAGGTCCCTGATTAAAACCGAAGGAAAGTGTGAGGACT
>JAUCMX010000004.1:31577101-31579601 GCA_033459395.1 Hemibagrus guttatus | reverse complement strand
ACGTTTTCCTCTATCTCTGAGAAACTTGAGTCTGTTATATTATTAGTTATTGGACAGAGTGGTAAAGTGGTTGGCGGTGTGGAGTCGGTGCCGTGCTTCGGCCTTCATGACAGGAGAAGATGAACGGTGAGAATCCAGCACTAGAGTTATGCAATGCCAGGATGAAAGCATCCGATGATGACCACGGCACGACGCTCATCTCAGAGGAACTCGTTCTCCGGAACAGCATGAAGTTCGTAGACAAGGACACGGAAGCTGCGGACTCGGGACACCAGGAGAAGAGCGATAAAGAAGAACCGGTGACTCCGAAGAGCAACAGAACCTTCCTTTCGGTTCCGTCGCACGTTCCTGAAGAAAGTAGCATGCGGGATCCGGAGTCCAGTTTTTCCATCAGAGGTGCGAATGACGATGAGGACATGGACATCGGTGTGGACTTGAGCTTGGACGAAAGTGGAGTTTTGGAGTCGGACCCGGTGACGGTGCTAGAGGAGAGACGCGATGCGGGTCCGGTAGCGTCTGAAACACATAAGGATCCGGGTGAGCCTTTAGAAGCCGACCCCTCGAGTTCGACCGACGCAGAGGCCCCATCCCCGTCATTGCCCTCAGCTCAGGAGGAAGGAGCTGGACCCAAACCCGGAGCCAAGAGGGTCACGTTTCCCTCGGATGAGGACATTGTGTCTGGATCAGTGGAACCCAAGGACCCATGGAGACACGGTGAGTTTGTCTTATTGTTTTTGTATTACACACACACACTGCGGGTGAGCTGAGCCGCTCTCTGTTTAGGAAACACACCTGGGTTGATGTGAAAGGTGGCATCTCAGATTCACATCTCATTCAGTTCACACTTCTTCTGCTCCTCTCAACTGTGCTTAAGGATCATTTAACTCTCACTGCAACATACACACCATGAAAACATCTCACTTCCTGTCCTGAGCGGAGAGAGACATGAGTTGATCTCTGCTTTATTCACAACACTGTGTTTCTCCTCCAACTTCAGTGTGATTCATTTCAATTCACACACTGACTCTGATTCACTGATTCAGATTCATTCTCAATTCTTCTGTCTTAATCTGATTTTTTTTTATCTTCTATCTATCTATCTATCTATCTATCTATCTATCTATCTGTCTGTCTGTCTGTCTGTTACGTGTGTGTGCTGACTGTATTACTGACACTGAAGCTGTGAGCAGCTCTGTATAACACACTGTGCTGGAGATGAGTCCTGAGGCAATCCCATGAGTTTATCTTCTGACTCCAGAGCAGGAAGTTTTTAGGAAAATTCATCGCTGTGGTGTAACTTAATAACTCCAGGCACTGTGGATTTGTTTAGACCTAAAACGTTATGCTCACACACACACTTTTATTCTCACTCTCTCTCACACACAAACACACACACACACTTACTTACTTTCACTCTCTCTCACACACACACTTACATTCACTTTCTCACACACACACACTTACACACTCACTCTTACACTTACTCTCACACACACACACACTCACAGACACACACAGGAGCAGGATGTTTCCCACATGTTATTAGGTCAGTGTTTCTCACTCTGGACTATAGCTTTTCTGAGGGACATGAAATTCCACCTCTGACTCTTCAGTTTAAACATAATTCCCAGTTTAAATGTAATTCCCAGTTTAAACATAATTCCCAGTTTAAATGTAATTCCCAGTTTAAACGTAATTCCCAGATGAACTCTCCATGTTTACTCTAAGTGCTTGGTGTTGGAGTTCTCTGGGTTTTCTCTCGTGTGATGCGCTCTTTCACACTGACCCTGCTGGAAGCTGTTTGTGTCACGTGTCCAGGATACAGAAGGTTTGTTTGTAGAACATGGTCAGATTTTATCTTCACCATCACACACACTGGCAGTGTTCACAAACTCACACAAAGCTCAGAAAGACCAGATATTTATTTAGGCTCTTTCCTGTGATCTCTGTGATGATCTCTGTGATGATCTCTGTGGTGATCTCTGTGGTGATCTCTGTGGTGATCTCTGTGATGATCTGTGATCTCTGTGGTGATCTCTGTGGTGATCTCTGTGGTGATCTCTGTGATGATCTGTGATCTCTGTGGTGATCTCTGTGGTGATCTCTGTGATGATCTGTGATCTCTGTGGTGATCTCTGTGGTGATCTCTGTGATGATCTCTGTGGTGATCTCTGTGGTGATCTCTGTGGTGATCTGTCATGATCTGTGATCTCTGTGATGATCTCTGTCATGATCTGTGATCTCTGTGGTGATCTCTGTGGTGATCTCTGTGGTGATCTGTCATGATCTGTGATCTCTGTGATGATCTCTGTCATGATCTGTGATCTCTGTGGTGATCTCTGTGGTGATCTCTGTGATGATCTCTGTGGTGATCTGTCATGATCTGTGATCTCTGTGATGATCTCTGTGGTGATCTGTGATCTCTGTGGTGATCTGTGTCCATATATACCTTTTTTTAGAAAATTCTTCCTCATCCTCTATTTAGTTAAAAGCCTTCTAT
>JAUCMX010000004.1:31477101-31574601 GCA_033459395.1 Hemibagrus guttatus | reverse complement strand
AAGGACACAACACACACACACACACACACAATAGAAGCCACAGCTTCTCCATTTATAGCTCTGTTTTAGAAGATGGAGTTTTTTTGTGTTGCCTGGTTTGAGGTTTATTTTAGGTCATCTGTCTTTTTTTTACAGAGAGAGAGACAGTTTGTACTCCTCCGACTGATAAAACTAAAACTTGTTTAAATCAAAGTTTCTCTCTCTCTCACACACACACACACACACACACACACACACACACTTTGCACCACAGTGCTGTTGAGTTCTGATTGGTCAGAAGTGTTGATCTATAATCTATAAAAGTCAGTAGAAGACAAGTGGGTCTGGAAAATAAAAGGGGCGGGGCTGCTTATCATTAATTAGTGCTTTCACTTGACTCTTCCTTCACTTACGCTTCTTAGCTTTCATCAGAAACACAGTTGGCACTTCCAGAGTGTTTTCCAGAATTTTCTTGTTGTCTGTGTGTGTAGTGTGGTGTTTTGTGTGTGTCGTGTTGTTGATGTTGTGTGTGTGTGTAGTGTTGTGTGGTGTTATTGATGTATTGTTGTGTTGTTTGTCGTGTTGTTGATGTTGTGTGTGTGTGTAGTGTTGTGTAGTGTTGTGTGTGTGTGTAGTGTTGTGTGGTGTTATTGATGTATTGTTGTGTTGTTTGTCGTGTTGTTGATGTTGTGTGTGTGTGTAGTGTTGTGTGTGTGTGTAGTGTTGTGTGGTGTTATTGATGTATTGTTGTGTTGTGTGTCGTGTTGATGTTGTGTGTGTGTGTAGTGCTGTGTTTGTGTAGTGTTGTGTTGTTGTTGATGCAGCAGTGTCCACACTACACCACGCTGGTGATGAGTGTGTGGAGGATCTGAGGAGGTTCTAGGAGACGTTGGTGATGAGGAGCGAGAAGAAGATCTCAGAGTGTGAACTCAGCAATACAGAAAGAAGGAAGTAATGTTCAACTCAGTTCCTGTAAGACTTACATATGGTAAAGACATGCAGTAAACACACTGTATACTGTGTGTGTGTGTGTGTGTGTGTGTGTGTGTGTGTGTGTGTGTGTGTGTGTGTCTGAGAGAGTCACTGGGAATCCCATCTGCGGCTGTGTTTGTGGGAATGTTTACCAAATGCGGAGGATCTGTAAGCACTTTACAAGCTAATGCTTTTCCAAGAATATGTGTGTGTGTGTGTGTGTGTGTGTGTTTAGACTTGAACACAAACCCCATTAGCACTGTCCTGTCTCCCGGTTTCCTGAGCTGCTGACCTGGGAGTTGTTGTTATCTGGAGGCTGTGAGCAGAAGGCTGAAGTAAACAGAGAGGAGAAAAGAGGAGTCCTGAGAACTCTGAAAAAATGCAGCACACACACACACTCTGCTGTGTTCTCAGAGCAGTTAGAGATGAACGCTGGTGATGTTCCACACACTATGTGCAGATCTCAGACCTTCTGGAGAACCACAGAGTGAAAACTGAGCACTGATCCTTGTGTGTGTGTGAATACGATGAAAACACACACACACACACACACACTGAAGTGTGGTTTTAATTTTATTGACCTGTATAGGAAAAGGGGGGGGGGGGGGGGGGTTATACTGAGTGCTGAAGGAGATCTTCTTAATGTTTATGGAGCAGAAGGTTCCAGGTTGCTGATTTAATGCTGGCTTTGTGCTCTGGACGTTCCTCTGTCAGCTCTTCTCCTCCTCCTCCGTCATATCCAGAGGGTGTGAAGGACCATGAGGTCATCAGCGTATTTGTGTCACAATCCACAGGAGAAGCTTCTCTTCACATCAGCATTGTTTCGGGTCCGAGTCCTCCACGGCAGGGACGAGACCATAATAAGAGGACATCCTCAGAAGGTCAGCTTCTCCGTCTCCTCCGCATCACACTTGGGGAACGGAAATGTAGCGCATGTGCAGGATGTTCCTCACTTCCCATGTCCTGTTAGAGTGTCGTGTCCCTGAGGCCTCCAGAGAAGACGAGGATGATGATGATGATGCTGTTCGCTGCTTCGTTTAAAAAGAGTTGATGTGTCTGAAGTGTGTGGCGTTCAGGATCCTCTGGGTAAGAACCTGCAGGCTGATCCGTTCACAGACGACTGAATAAACCTCGTCCCCGATGCGGTGCGTACTGTGTTCTGCTCTCACATCTCCTCTAACTGCTGAGAAATACCAAGTCATTATTTTCTAACGTTTACGAGGAAAAAAGCGTCTCTCCTTTTATTAAACCTTTTTCCTGAGAAATCCACTTTTATTTCAGGAAAGATGTTGTGGAGCTGAGCTCTTCTCTCAACAATTAGATCAGACTGTGATCAGACACCAGGACCACATCCTCTCTCTTTACATTCAGTAACACCAGTATTGTGTGTGTGTGTGTGTGTGTGTGTGTGTGTGTGTGTATGTGTGTGTGTGTGTGATGAAGCAGAGTTAACATTACCTGATGTTCTGTAACAGCGCTCCTGAAGCTGAACTCCTTCCCTAAATGATAAATAAACACACTTCTCCTGACAGGAAACATCACCATGACGCTGTTTATGATCAGTGGAGTGTGTGCTGAACACGCCCCTGTGAATGAGCTGTTGCTATAGAAACGATAATGTATCAGAGCGAGTACATTAATATAAAGCTGTGATGTTCAGCTGCTCTACTGTCAGAGCTGCTGTTATAGAGAATTAATCAACAGCTGACCACCAACCAGAGTCCAGAACTCAGCAGCAGCCCTGTGGAGTGCAGCAGCTTTCTCTCTCTCTCTCTCTCTCTCTCTCACTCTCTGTTATCAGATGAATAGTTTTGCTGTTAGCTGATGGACTGTTGGACCTGCAGAAGGTCAGTCTGACTTTTGATTGTGTTGTTTGTCATAATGACCTTTGACCTTGAGTCTGTTTGCTCTCATGTCTCTACAGCTCAGAATGTGACGGTTGAGCAGATCCTGAATGCCTACAGACACGCCTGCCAGAAACTCAACTGTAAACCAATCCCTAAAGTGCTCAAGCAGATACAGGTAACACACACACACACACACACACCCAGGCGGTCTGAGGTTCTGACCCGCGATCTGACTCTCAGATACAGGTGTGAGATATGGCCTTCAGATTATAGATATGAATTTGAGATACGACTCACACGTCCAAAATACTAACCGATATCCAACATACACGTCTGACACACCTGCAAGATCCAGTTTTAAGATCCAGCTCTGTGATGTGGTCTCTCTGTAATCTGGCCATGCCCAGGGTGAGGAAGAAGGTTTATTATTCTAGTCCCTGTGTCCATTAGCGCTGCTGATTGGTCAGTCTCTGCTTAGAGGGGAGGGGTTTAGAGTGACTTCATCATTGGCTCATTATACCAGCTTGTAGAGTGGGGGGGGGGGGGGGGGGGGGTGAGAGAGAAATAGGAGGATAGAGAGCGTGAGTGTGAGAGAGAGAGCGTGAGTGCATGTGAGAGTGAGTGCATGTGAGAGTGGAGCGTGAGAGAGAGCGAGCGTGAGAGAGAGCGAGCGTGAGAGAGAGCGAGCGTGAGAGAGAGCGAGCGTGAGTGAGCGTGAGTGAGAGTGAGCGTGAGTGCGTGTGAGAGTGAGCGTGAGTGCGTGAGTGCGTGTGAGCGTGAGTGCGTGTGAGCGTGAGTGCGTGTGAGCGTGAGTGCGTGTGAGAGAGAGTGTGTGTGTGTGTGTGTGTGTGTGTGTGAGTCAGAGAGAGAGAGTGTATGTGTGTGTGTGTGAGTCAGAGAGAGAGAGAGTGTGTGTGTGTGTGTGAGTCAGAGAGAGAGAGAGTGTGTGTGTGTGTGTGTGTGTGTGAGTCAGAGAGAGAGAGAGTGTGTGTGTTTGTGTGTGTGAGAGAGAGATGGCAGTGTTGATCACATTCAGTTGTGGAAAGAAACATCAGTCTGTTAAAGCTCCCCAGTGGCTCGTGGTAAATTTCCACTGGGATACTGAGGGCAGAAAATAGCAAGCCATTAGAACCTGTGTGTGTGTGTGTGTGTGTGTGTGTGTGTGTGTGTGTGTGTGTGTGTGTGTGTGTGTGTGTGTGTTTTCCACGCTTGTTTACTTTTGTGTTTTTTTTCCTCCCACCATCTTAATCACTTAGTCACCAGTGGAAAATGACTTCATGAAGGTAGTTCTGATGGAAGTTTGTGGGAGAGCAAGCACACACACACACACACACACACACACACACACACATATCTAAATGCTCTCTTTATTTCCCGTCTCCTGGTCTGCACTCATACCTACTCACACCCGTAACCTGTCTGATTATTCAGAGTGTTTAACTCTGGAGCTTCTTTCCAGACCCGAGGCCAGAGTCTAGTCGAGTGTGTAAGCTGTTTTCAGACTTGGGCGTGGTCGAAGAAATTGGCCTGTCCTCCATCTGAACACCTATTTTAGCTTTTTTTTTAACTGAGGGCGTGGGGGTGAGAGAGTGTGAGGGTGAGAGAGTGTTGGGGTGAGAGAGTGTTGGAGTGAGAGAGTGTGGGGGTGAGAGAGTGTGGGGGTGAGAGAGTGTGGGGGTGAGAGAATGTGAGGGAGGGTGGGGGTGAGAGAGGATGAGAGAGGATGAGGGAGGGTGGGGGTGTGGGGGTGGGGAGAGGATGAGGGAGGGTGGGGGTGTGGGGGTGAGAGAGCATGAGGGAGGGTGGGGGTGTGGGGGGGGAGAGAGGATGAGGGAGGGTGGGGGTGTGGGGGGGGGTGAGAGAGTCTGAGGGTGTGAGAGAGAGTGTGAGGGTGAGGGAGGGTGGGGGTGTGGGGCTGAGAGAGGATGAGGGAGGGTGGGGGTGAGAGAGGATGGGGGAGGGTGGGGTGAGAGAGGATGAGGGAGGGTGTGGGAGTGAGAGAGGATGAGGGAGGGTGGGGGTGTGGGGGTGAGAGAGGATGAGGGAGGGTGTGGGAGTGAGAGAGGATGAGGGAGGGTGGGGGGGGTGGGGGTGAGAGAGGATGAGGGAGGGTGGGGGTGTGGGGGTGAGAGAGGATGAGGGAGGGTGTGGGAGTGAGAGAGGATGAGGGAGGGTGGGGGTGTGGGGGTGAGAGAGGATGAGGGAGGGTGGGGGTGTGAGGGTGAGAGAGTCTGAGGGTGTGAGGGTGAGAGAGTGTGAGGCTGAGAGAGTGTGAGGCTGAGAGAGTGTGAGGGAGGGTGGGGGTGAGAGAGGATGAGGGAGGGTGGGGGTGTGAGGGTGTGAGAGAGTGTGAGGGTGAGAGAGTGTGAGGGAGGGTGGGGGTGAGAGAGGATGAGGGAGGGTGGGGGTGTGAGAGAGAGTGTGAGGGTGAGACAACACCCCTACTGTAGACGCATGGAGCTAATCAGCCTTAGACGTATTTAACAGTTGTCTGTTGTATGTGTCTGTGGAGAGTCACAGCCCTCTGTCACATAACACACACACACACACACACACACACACACACACTGCATTTACAAACTATTCGTGTGTGTGTGTGTGTGTGTGTGTGTGTGTGTGTGTGAAGGGTTAATTAAAGTCCTCTGTTACGGTACAGGTGCTGTGTGATCAGTGTAAAGGTCTATATAACTGACCTCAGGTCAACAGTAACAGTGCTACAGAGTTCAGTCCTGTGGAATGTCAAAGTCAGATCCTGTTCATGGAGATACACACACACACACACACACACACACACACTTGAGGTTAGGAAAGACTAATGGCTCAGTGCGCCCCCTGTAGGCCGAAGTTGGAAGAGTTGCTTGGATTTTAACAACACATTAATAAGTGAGTGTGTGTGTGTGTGTGTGTGTGTGTGTGTGTGTAGTTTTGGGAGTGTGTAAATTGAGTGCATGCTCCAACATGCTGAATGTGAAATATCTACAGATCCTTCTCTCTCTCTCTCTCTCTCTCTCTCCCCCCTCTCTCTCTCACCACACACGCCCTTGACTGTCAGATTTGAAGCTGTGTGTTTGTTGTCATAGTTTCACACTTTAGCTGAATTGTTAGAATTCCCTCTCTCTTTCTTTTGTAGGAGTTGACAGAGCTCACTCAGCGAAATGACTGCCTGGATTTGAAAGGTGACACACACACACACACACACACACACTGTTGGAACTTGTTTTAAACCTCTCGTGTTGAGTGAAGAATATCATGGGTGTGATGGTGACGTGGTTTAAGATAATTTATCACCAGAATTGGGGGCGGGACTAGGAGCTGTGTTCACTCCTCATTGGTGGCACTCATGACATCATACAGTGTACTCTGGTGTGTTCTCCTCCTGTGTGGTTCTTTATGATAAAACTATTCAGAAATTACAATGATACTCACATTTTAAGTTACTCAAAAGCTCCTGGTTACACAACCTCACCTGACTGTATACAACTGTAGAAAGAACATTATTTATAATCCCACTCTCAGTGTTTATAATGATTTATAATCTCAGTGTTTATAATGATTTATAATCTCAGTGTTTATAATGATTTATAATCTCGGTGTTTATAATGATTTATAATCTCGGTGTTTATAATGATTTATAATCTCAGTGTTTATAATGATTTATAATCTCAGTGTTTATAATGATTTATAATCTCAGTGTTTATAATGATTTATAATCTCAGTGTTTATAATGATTTATAATCTCGGTGTTTATAATGATTTATAATCTCGGTGTTTATAATGATTTATAATCTCGGTGTTTATAATGATTTATAATCTCTGTGTTTATAATGATTTATAATCTCTGTGTTTATAATCTGATAATCTGATTGATTTATCTGATAATTGTATTGATTGATTGAAGTCAATATGTAATTATTTGATTACCTAATTGATTATCTGAATATCTTCTGGACTACCTGGTGTGTGTGTGTGTGTGTGTGTGTGTGTAGGAGAGAAGTTGGACTACCGGGCTTGTGAGTCTCTGGAGGAGATTTTTAAGCGAGTTCAGTTTAAAGTTGTGGATCTCGAACAGACAAATCTGGATGAAGATGTGAGTTCTGCTTCAAGCTAACGTTTATTACTTTATTATTTTATTAATATCTGGTATTCAGTATTAAATGCAGAGAGAGAGAGCTGTGCGTCTGGGATTAACATCTTATTTTGTTTTTGATCATAGCAGCAGGTATAAGATTAGATTAAGAGGAACACACACACACACACACACACACACACACACACACACTGCAGATGGATGAACAGTTAAAAGCTCTGATCCCGGAACAGAGTGAGTAGTTGGACTCTCTGCGTCTTGCCCAGGTTTATTTACTGATCTCTCTTCCTCTTTCCTGGTACTCCGCTCGTCATAAACTCCTCCAAATTACTGAGTCATTAAACTCCACCTTAAATATGTTCACTGTACATATACTGAGGTGTGTGTTTTGGTGTGTTTACTGATTGTGGTGATAGTGATGTCACTGGGGAAAAGGGGGGTGGTGTTATTGTTAAACTGGTTACAGCAGCATTCACTGCATTCATATCAACATCACTGCCATGTGGAGAGGCTGAGAGTGGAAAAAAAACATCACTGACCAAACACAAACGATCTCATTTTAACTGTAGCAGCAGCAGCAGTGTGGCCAGGTTTGCCTGAATCCATCACTCTGATTTAGAGTTTCATGACAATTTAAATCACTGCACTGTTTAGGGTTAGGGGTGGGGTTAGGGGTTGGGGGTTAGGGGGGTGGGGTTAAGGTTTAGGGTTAGGGGTGGGGTTAAGGGTTAGGGTTAGGGGGGGGGTTTTAAGGGGTGGGGTTAAGGTTTAGGGTTAGGGGTGGGGTTAGGTTCATGTTACGTATCCAATCACTCAGCTTCATTAAAGGACAGTGTGATTTTATTCTGGAGTTTTTTTTCTGGATGAATTTGTCCTCTCTGCTCTGCAAAAAAATGTTTCACTGATGCTTTAAAATTTAAAATAAAAAGAAATACAAAGTAAAATTGGAAAGTACATTTATGCAGTTTATGCAATAAAGAATCAAATTTTAAAAATTCAATATTTCCTTTTCTAATTTCACTTTGTGTTCTTAGAGATTTTTCTTATAAAAGATAAAGAAGATAAGTTATAAAATGTCTAGTTAAAGGTAATTGTCACGGAATCAATGCTGGGTCAGGAAATCACTACGAGCCCTCGCTCCCTACATGTGAAAGGTTGTTGTCATGGTAACACCACGGGTGAAAGGTGAATTATGTGTGTGTGTGTGTGTGTGTGTGTGTGTGTGTTATAAAAGCCTTGTGAAATAAATTCAGAAACCATTGGTGACGGTGGTGTGTATGTGTGTGTCTCAGGGAGCATCGTCATTATTCGATATGATCGAGTATTACGAGTCTGCCACTCACCTCAACATTTCCTTCAACAAGCACATCGGCACTCGAGGCTGGCAGGCCGCCGCCCACATGATGAGGAAGGTGAGAGTACAACCACATTATTACATCAACTTTAACTCTTCATGTGTTTAGTCTTCCTCTTGAGACACTGCCACCACTGTATTTTAAAACGTCCTTAAGAACATGATCTTGTGACCAGCCTGCCCTCTCTCTCTCTCACGCTCTCTATTTCTCTATCATTCTCTCTATCACTCTCTCTCTCTCTCTCTCTCTCTCTCTCTTTTTGTGGATATATATATATATATATAAGGTTAGGCAGATTGCAAGCTTTGGAGTTCAAACAGATGATCAAATGAAAATAAAGGAAAGAAAATTTGTGTGTGTGTGTCCAAAACGAGTTCTCTGCAGTACCTGGATGCGGGGGAGCACTCCACTACTGGATCATTCGGCTCCGTTCGTGGCTCGAGCTCTGAGGATCAGCGGCAGTCTAAGGGTTTTCTGCACCTCGAGAGTGCCGGACTGTCGGGACGTCCACTAATGCTGCTGGGTGAGAGGGGACTTTTAAATTAGACTGGATCAGACACAATAGAGTTAGATTGGATCCTCTGTGTTGGACTAGACTGGATCAGACGTAGTGATTTATAAAAAAACTGTCATTTTAATTGCATTGTGTTATTAGCTTGAAAGAGTACAGTTACTGTGTGTGTGTGTGTGTGTGTGTTTTATATCCACAGCTACAGCTCTGAAGATGAATATGAACCTGCGTGAACTTTACCTGGCTGATAATAAGCTGAATGGGCTGCGGGAAACTCGGCACAGCTGGGAAACTTGCTCAAATTTAACTACAACATCCACATCCTCGACCTGAGGAACAATCACATCCTCGACTCAGGTCTCACCTTCACACATTCACTCTCTCTCTCTCTCTCTCTCTCTCTCTCTCTCTCTCTCTCTCTCTCTCTCTCCCCCTCTCTCTCTCTGTCTCTCTCCCTCTCCCCTCTCTCTCTCTCTCTCTCTCTCTCCCCCCCTCTCTCTTTTGTCTCTCTCCCTCTCTCTCTCTGTCTCTCTCTCTCCCTCTCTCTCTCCCCCCTCTCTCCCTCTCCCTCTCTCTCTCTCTCTCCCCTCTTTTCTCTCTCTCTCTCTCTCCCTCTCTCTCCCCCCTCTCTCTCTCCCCCCTCTCTCTCTCTCTCTCTCTCTCTCTCCCTCTCTCTCTCTCTCTCTCTCTCTCTCTCTCTCCCCAAACAGTAAATGGGGACCTAAGTAGTAGTGACTATTGTCAGCTGTAGGATTGGTCAGAGGAATTGTTTAATACAATACACATCTATCAAATTACTGTTACTGCACTGAACCTTTTGTAATAATAGTGAGAATTAGTTATTTAGACACTTCTAAATGTGTGTGTGTGTGTGTGTGTGTGTGTGTGTGTTTTACAGGGTTGGCGTATATCTGTGGGGGGTCTGAAGGAACAGAGGAAAGGTCTGGTCACTCTGGTGCTCTGGAACAACCAGCTCACACACAACGGCATGGGCTACCTCGCTTCTGCACTGGTAAAACACACACACACACACACACACACACACACACACAAAAAATACACACTTAACTTTCCTCTGAAAACAAGACACACAGAAAAGCTGTAACGTTTTCATTCAAACCAGATAAAAATAAACTTCTGTGTGTGTGTGTGTGTGTGTGTGTGTGTTTAGTTTACTTTTACTTTCTGCCCTAATCCAAATGCATTCTGGGAAAAATATCATGAGAGATCAAAAATGGATCAGATGTAACACATTATACCACAATTTCATCGCTCTCTCTCCCCTCTCTCCTTCTCTCTTTCTCTCTCCCTCTCTCTCTCTCTCTCTCTCTCTCTCTTTCTCTCTCCCCTTCTCTCTTTTTTTCTTTCTTTCTTTCTCTCTCCCTTTCTCTCTATAGCCATGTACTCAGAGTTTGGAGACTCTGAATCTTGGACACAATGCGGTTGGGAACGAGGGAGTGCTGAAGCTGAAGGATGGACTGTTAGCGAATCGTTCTCTGCTGCGCCTCGGCCTCGTCTCCACCAAACTGTCATGTGAAGGTACGACTCTGGTCTCAGAGCCTCGTCATCACTGTACATCATATAAAACTCATCCTGCTGTGTGAGGCGTGGCAGCGTGTGGATTCAGGATCATCTGGAAAATAAACTTTCAAACTTTCTTCTATTCATTTTAGTTTTTTATCAGCTATATAAAGCGTTTTATAGAAAATCTAAAGTAACTCTACACAGCATTTTTGGCACCCTTGGTAAAGCCGTGTGGATGAATAAAAGTTCTCGGCTGCTGAAAGCATCAGCACATGAATAACGTGTAAGTGTTCCAGAGCTTTAATATGTTTATAACTGGATTAAACAGTGTTTCCTGTGGCTCAGTAACGTCACCACTCTGCGAGCAGGTAGTAAGAGCAGTACGCTGAGTGCCTTCTCTCTTTCTGTCCAGGTGCCGTGGCCGTAGCCGAGTTTTTCGCTGAGAGTCCACGACTGCTGCGTCTGGACCTGCGGGAGAACGAGATAAAGACCGGAGGACTGATGGCTCTGTCACTCGCTCTGAAGGTCAACACCTCACTGCTCCGCCTCGACCTGGACCGAGAACCCAAGAAAGAGACGGTGAGAGAGGACCAGAGAACCCCACACACACACACACACACACACACAAATCATGCCTCTGCATCACAGGAACATTTTTATCAGGACCGAGGATCACTTTAAGCTCAGTCCAAACTGAACTTTTAAAATAGTTTCTATTAGTGTCCAGTGAAATGATTTTTCCCCCCTCCCCTCACTCTCTCTTTCCCCTCTGTCTCGGTGTCTCTCATCCACAGGTGAAGAGCTTTATCGAGACACAGCGCACCCTGCTGACTGAAATCCAGAATGGCTGCAAGCGTAACTTCATCCTTGCTAAAGAGAAGGAGGAATCTCAGCAGCAGATGAGACAGTCTGTGTCCATGGCTGAAATCGCCACTGAGGACCCGCCTCCTGAGGAAGAGGAGGACACTGGAGATCAGGTCTCAAAGGAAGAGAAGACCAAATGTGAGGAGGATGAGCAGGAAGAGGAGTGCGAGAAGCCGAGCGAAGTCCAAGAGGATGAAGGACGAACATCAGCCACTCAGGGCGACTCAGATTCTGATACCGACACCGACGATGACGAGAACGAAGATGCCACCCGGGACGCGAGTGGCTGCACAGACGTCAGCCCTGACCCGAACCCCGCCCCCCGTAAACACCACACTTAGTGCCTGTAAGACCCCGCCCATTCATATACCAAGCTCCACCCCTGAGACAGTCAGCATGGTGTCAGGGGTGAGGGTGACGGAACCGAGCGTGTCAAGCGGAACACCGTCTTCACCCGGACGCTGCTTCTCGGTGTCCAGCCCAGGCAGAGGACACAAGATCTTCATGGTGACACGTGTGGAAAGTCCTCCTGAACAACAACAGCAGCAGCAGCAGCGTGACCTACTGAAGCTTGTGCAGGAGAATAAAACACTTTCTGAGTCATCGTCAAAACAGCAGCCAGTCTCTCAGGACCAGCAGAGTGCAGAGAGGACCACTTCAGCTCAGGAGACATCTGAAGAACCCTCACAAGTATCAGCAGAGTCTAAACGAGAAGAATCAGAACCATCACTGAACACCACAGAGGAACAACCTTCTACACACAGCCAAACACAGCAGGAACCGAATCCCAGCTCAGAACTGGACAAGGAAACAACGAGAGAGAAGACTGTGCACACTGATCATGCTCAGATCCATCACACCACCCCTGCAGAGGAACTGTTCCAGGATCAGCAGAAACATGCTGAAGAACCTAGAAGCAGTGATCCCTCTGGAGAGCTACAGGAGGAATTCATAGAACATCTAGACACACACTCACCAAACAATGACCAACAGCTGGATAAAGGGCACCTCGCTGGAAAAAGGATCTGGAAACAGTAAACAGCTTTTCTTCAGCAGACCAGGTGGAGAGTCTCGACACAGCGCCACCTCCAGGCACCATGCTGCCCAACGGCCTGAAGCCCGAGTTCACGCTGCACCTGCTGGAGCCCGAGGCACATAAAGCGGCCTGCTGCGTCATGGAGCACAGTGAGTTTACCCCCCCCTAATACCACTGCTTTACTTCCAGTATGGGGCATTAACACGGGGCCATTAACACGGGGGCATTAACACGGGGGCATTAACACTGGAGTATCAACACGGGTGTATTAACGCAGGGTATCGACACCGGGGTATTAATGCAGGGTTTTTTCCCTGTCTTGTCTCAGTGAGTGTGACGGCAGAGCTGAGCTGTGGTCAGGATCTGGAGGAGCTTCTGCTGGACGCCAGTTTGGACACGAGCAGAGACGCACCTTAGTGCTGCAGTGACGTGAGACTGAAGATCATTTTATACAGAAATAATTTCAGCAGAATCTTCATGTTAAGATTAATGTTTTATTTTAATCATAAAATAAGGAGGGGGAGAGGGGGAGACTGAAAGACTAAAGCGCTGCTGCATTGCTTTCTTTAACTACAGATAATGCAGGAAATGTATCCCATCAGCACAGAATTGTGGGTAATGTAGGGTCCAGTTAAAAAAGTGAAAATTGAAGACAGAAATCCATTAGAAAATAACCTCAGGATTTCATTTCAAAATAATTCTTCACATCAATCAGTTTAATTAGATGATTCTGAGCTTGAGTTGTTCAGCTTGAGTTTTCCTCTAACATTCGTAAATCTGTAATTAATCCTGTGATGTGTGTGTGTGTGTGTGTGTGTTTTTTTTTTCCATGTGTCCCACAGGACTTAACCATGTGCAGAGATGGTGGGGAGGTGGGCGTGGTCTCTGGGCGTGGTCTGTGAGCATGGCTGACCCCAGAGTCTTGTTCTCGTCCTTCCACGACTCCTGACCTCCGAACCCGAGCTCTTCTTACAGATGATTTAAGCTCATTAAACCGTTAAGAACAGCTGGATCACTGATCGTCACTCACTCATGATCATCGTCACGAAATCTTCACTACACAACCAAACACGATCAACACCTGGCTTTCTTTTTCTTTAACTGACTCTGATGAGCGGAAAATATCACGCTGTTATCTTTCCCTGCATTCCTCCTGATGATTCAGTAACAACCCGGGGGCCCGGCACAAACCAAAGACACACACACACACACACACACATGCCGCTCTGCTAACGCTGCCCCCATATGGACAATCAACATCACCGCAGCAGGAGGGCGGAGTCACGGAGTCTGAATCTGACTGATTACAAACACACATAAATTTTTTTTTTTTTGGGGTGTGTGTGTGTGTGTGTGTGTGTGGGGAGAGATCATTCTGTCTCTGTCATGTTATTTGTTTTTGTTCTTTAAGGTTCTGCTCAGGAACCGTTCTCTGAGCTAATCTCTCTCCCTGTGTATGTGTGTGTGTGTGTGTGTGTGTGTGAGATCATGAACATTGTGTTCTAATGGAAATCCAAGTAAATGTTCCAAATCTGGGATTGGAAGAGTTTCTTCCACTTTGACTGATTTTTTTTTTCCAGAATTTTCCAGACCTTTCCTCGTCACTCATGTTTTCCTCACATAAAGGAATGACACTAAAGTGCTGAGACAGAACGGTGTGTGTCGCTCTTCCCGTGTCTCTTCCTGCCTTTCGGCTTCATCGCCTCGCCCTTAACTGTCTTCTTTATTTTTGCTGCTTTCGGAAATCATTTATTTTTTATTTATTTTATTAAATTGATTTTTTTTCTTCTGAGTGATTTATGTTCCTCTCTTTTCCCCGGTCGCTCTTTTATTAGTTGTTACTGAGGGATTTGGTTTTTAAAGAGTTTTCTTCCGTATTGGTGTATATTTTCAGATTATATAAAGAGCAATTCTACTTTTTTTAGGGTTAGGGAGATATTTTGGGATTTATGTTGATTCTAGATGTATGAAATCGGGAAGGGAAAGTAAACACACTGTTTTGGGGAGAAGAGAGAAGTAGAGCGAGGAGGAAAGAGGATGAAAGAGTGCAGAATGAATAAATCCAACACTATTGTACTGTTTGGTGACACTACAGCTGTAGCCAGCAGGGGGAGCCAGACACACGCACACACACACACACACACACACACACACACACTATAATGTACTTCACTGATGATGATGATGATGATGATGATGTTTTTAATTTATTCCAGTGTCTGGCCTCTGATTGGCTCTCAGCTTTTAGCACTTTGCTGAAATTGACCTGCACATCCACATCATCACTCTTCTCTGTGCCTCGCCTCCAACTATCCAACGTTTATAAAACTTTCATTTTTAAATTTTTATCTGACCTGTTCAATGACTCTCCAGAACTCTGCTGGTGACCACAGTGAGACGTGTGTGTGGCCATTTTTGTTTGTTTCTCTCTCAAATAAATGCATGTAATGAAACTGGACATGTCTGAGATGTTTTTGTGAAACTATAACAAGTGCTTTATTTCGTGTTTTTTTTTCGTGGATGCTGGTAGTTTATTTACAAATTGATTCCAAGCTTTAGGAAATGAAGAGTGTGTGTTTGTGTAAAAGCCAAATGAATGCAGCTGCAGCTTCAGGAGCTGAAGAGAGAAATCTCAAACGCTTCTCATTGTGAGGGTTTAGAAACATGCACCGTCTAGCCATTTCGGTGAATCCGGACCAGGAAGAAACTGGACTCGAACCCACCAAAGGGCTTTCACACTGCGCTAAGCTCCGGCTAGAGGAAGGTTCCACACGCGTGACGCAGAAGCGAGGTTCTCACGGCTCTACTCAGGGTTACAGAACTGTGCTCTGAAGCAGGATCAGTGTTCGGAGTGAAACGATGCGGTGTCAGAACGTTAATTCTGCTTGCTTAGTAACAGAAACCCGATCAGAAACCCAACAGATTCAGCCTCAGATGTAAAGCAAGTGAAAACCAGGACGTAGCTGAACAAAAACGGCTCGGACAGAGTCGGGCGGCAAAACGCCGAACATCACGGAAGTGCTCGCCGTATCGAGGGAAAATACAAACATTAGCAAAAGCCAGATATCAAAAAACCATCAAGAAAGATTAAAGAAAGCTGTGAAAGAGAACAGGACCTGCAGAAGCACAGAGCTGATTAAAGTGAAAGTGCGAGACGAGTCGGTTTTTAAAGCAGCACTGCATTTATCCAGTCACGACTGTTGAGACGCAATAAGCAGAAGGTTAATCCAGAGTTCAGGAATGTAAAAAAAGGTTTTAAAAGGTCCAATTCTGAAACCCCAGGACAGTGTTCCCAACCCCCCCAGGAGCAGTGTGTGACCTCCAACTACACAACCCCAGGAGCAGTGTGTGACCTCCAACTACACAACCCCAGGAGCAGTGTGTGACCTCCAACTACACAACCCCAGGAGCAGTGTGTGACCTCCAACTACACAACCCCAGGAGCAGTGTGTGACCTCCAACTACACAACCCCAGGAGCAGTGTGTGACCTCCAACTACACAACCCCAGGAGCAGTGTGTGACCTCCAACTACACAACCCCAGGACTCTGGGTTTATAATCACACAGGGAAATATTTCACATCTGAGAAGCTCTTCAGTGTTTATTTTTAATTTATAAATGAAATTCATTTGACTGTAAAGTGTGTGTGTGTGTGTGTGTGTGTGTGTGTGTGTGTGTGTGTGTGTGTGTGTGTACAGGATAATAGTGGGTGGTCTTGTGGAAGTTCAGCACTCTCAGCACTATGGAGGTGTTTGGATTTGGATTATTTCCAGACCTTCGGCCGTGTGGAGCGGAACAGGAGATGCGCTCTGGTCTGCAGTCATACGAGCGCTCCTGACCTTCTAACAGGACAGTTATTATCTTAAAGTTCTTCTAAAGCAAGTTTTTCAGAGACGACCTGGAGTCTGAGTCTGTGCAGTTACTGTGATGAACACACACACTGTCTGAAATGAACTCATGCAATCAATAGTGTGTGTGTTCACTCTGCTCCTCGCTGTTCCTCTCCTTCATCAGCTGCTCAGATCCGCTAGCAGCTACAGCCCGTGACAGAACACACTGGACGAACTCTTTATGAACCCCTCGGGGCTATGTTACTGCACTTCTCCATGGTGAAGTTAGCAGGATTCTCAGCTCTGTAACTGAGAGCTCAGAGAAGATCGGTGTGTGTTTTAGTTTCTGATCTGATCTTTTATCTCCTGCCTCCACAAAACAAACCACAAAAGCCTTTAACACGAGGTCAGTGAGGCAGAAACGTCATGACACACTTTACAGACTTTATCTGATCTTTCATCACCTAAACATCACATCCTTATTATTAAAGACTACACCGGTGTTTTTCGAAGCTGAAGGCCCGGTTGGGGGGGCTGAACCCGTTCCCGTTTTTCCCGTCTGATTCCTTTGGGGGGTTTTCGATTTCCGGTTGGGCTGAGGTCTGATTGCGTTTTGTGGTGGTGTCTGAGGTCTGATTGCACTGTGTGGTGGTGTCTGAGGTCTGATTGCCTGTGTGGTGGTGTCTGAGGTCTGATTGCACTGTGTGGTGGTGTCTGAGGTCTGATTGCACTGTGTGGTGGTGTCTGAGGTCTGATTGCGTTGTGTGGTGGTGTCTGAGGTCTGATTGCCTGTGTGGTGGTGTCTAAAGGGCTGATTGCGTTTTGTGGTGGTGTCTGAGGTCTGATTGCCTGTGTGGTGGTGTCTGAGGTCTGATTGCGTTTTGTGGTGGTGTCTGAGGTCTGATTGCGTTGTGTGGTGGTGTCTGAGGTCTGATTGCCTGTGTGGTGGTGTCTGAGGTCTGATTGCACTGTGTGGTGGTGTCTGAGGTCTGATTGCGTTTTGTGGTGGTGTCTGAGGTCTGATTGCGTTTTGTGGTGGTGTCTGAGGTCTGATTGCACTGTGTGGTGGTGTCTGAGGTCTGATTGCCTGTGTGGTGGTGTCTGAGGTCTGATTGCGTTTTGTGGTGGTGTCTGAGGTCTGATTGCCTGTGTGGTGGTGTCTGAGGTCTGATTGCGCTGTGTGGTGGTGTCTGAGGTCTGATTGCGCTGTGTGGTGGTGTCTGAGGTCTGATTGCGCTGTGTGGTGGTGTCTGAGGTCTGATTGCGCTGTGTGGTGGTGTCTGAGGTCTGATTGCGCTGTGTGGTGGTGTCTGAGGTCTGATTGCGCTGTGTGGTGGTGTCTGAGGTCTGATTGCGTTTTGTGGTGGTGTCTGAGGTCTGATTGCCTGTGTGGTGGTGTCTGAGGTCTGATTGCGCTGTGTGGTGGTGTCTGAGGTCTGATTGCGCTGTGTGGTGGTGTCTGAGGTCTGATTGCGCTGTGTGGTGGTGTCTGAGGTCTGATTGCGTTTTGTGGTGGTGTCTGAGGTCTGATTGCGCTGTGTGGTGGTGTCTGAGGTCTGATTGCGCTGTGTGGTGGTGTCTGAGGTCTGATTGCGCTGTGTGGTGGTGTCTGAGGTCTGATTGCGCTGTGTGGTGGTGTCCCAGGCCTCTCTGTATGTCTGCGTGTGGAATGTGCTCGTGTTGGTTTAGTGTTTTTCCGACGTGTCGAACACGATCTACTGCAACGGCTTTAACGCTGACGTCGAAACCCCGGGCTTTAAATACTGATCCTTTTATCTGCTCCTGTTCACACGGCCGCTTCAGCTTTACTGCCGCTTCCTGAGCTTTAAAGTTTCTCACGGTTTTTGGGGGATTTATGTTCAGAGAAATAAACCATGATTTTCTTTCATCTTCATGTTTAACATTTTTACAGGATAATAACTAGAATAATTCTTTTACATTACATTTTTTTTCTGAGCTGTCTGTTTCTTTTTCTGTCTGTTTTTGTTCCCTTCTGTTTTTTGTCCTTCTTGTCTGTCCTTCTGTCTGTCCCTTCTGTGTTTTTGTTTGTCTGTCTTGTCCGTCTGTTTTTGTCTGTCTGTCTGTCTGTTTTTGTCTGTCCTTCTGTCTGTCCCGGGCTTTTTTGTCTTGTCTGTCTGTCTGTCCGTCCCGTCTTGTTTTTTTTTTTCCCCCCCCTCTGTCTGCCTGTCTGTCTGTCCATCTGTCTGTTTGTGTTTTGAGCATGTTTTAGTCCTCTTGATTTCGTTTCATCACGTGCCATCACTACACTTTCTTTCTGTTATTTATGAACACAGTTGTTTCTGTTTCCTTAACCATGAGTGAAGTTAAGATTTGTTGAGGTGGGATTAGGTTCTGGTGGGCGGGGTTTACTTTTTGTCAAGTACAGATAAGGTTACATGGGGTGGGGTTCTGATCCATTTTGGGTGTGGTTAAACTCTAATGCTTGGGATTTAGTTAGAGCAGGTTGGGCCAGTGGGCGGCGTTAACCTCAGATAGGGCGGGGTTAATCTATGACAAATGTATGTTTGCCAAAATAATGTTTATAGATATTTATAGATGTTAGAAATATTATTTTTTATATAATTTAGAAGACAAACGTGAGGACAAATAAAAATAAACCTTGAAACATGAGATTAATCTTTAATTCCAGTTTCAGTCTCTGTGTGTAAAACTGCATGTTTTTGCATCTTTCACAGAATCTTTAATTAATTCATCATTAATTAATTTTTCCTTGCTATAAAATGAAAGTTTGGTGTGAATGGTCATCGCACAGCGGTGATATTTTATAATAAATTATAGATTAAATTATTTTATAATAAAGTGTTGAGTTTATTATTTTCTCCCAGTTTGTCACATTTTAATCCTGATCTCTTGCTTTAAGTCTCTGGAGGTGTGATGAGGGAGAGAGAGAATTTCCTCACATGATAGTGATTAGGGGCCAAGGAGTGGACAGTCTGATCCATATGGGAATGTATTTCACACACACACACACACACACACACACACACACACACACACACACACACACACACACACAGAGACAGACAGACACTCTCAGTGGAGCTGCAGGAGAAGTTGAGGTGGCTGGTTAATCCTGGGGGAAAGTGAAAGTGTCTTTCTGGTTTTGAGGGAATTCTGCTGCACTGAAGTACGATTGTTAAACACTGAGAGAGAGAGAGAGAGAGAGAGAGAGAGAGAGAGAGAACAGAAACATTTAAAGGTTTGTATTTCGATCCTTATGGTGTTTATCTAGTTGTTTGTTTGTGTGTGTGTTGTGATTTAACTGCATGTTGTTTGTGTGCTTGTTGTTTTGAAACATTTGCTCGTGTGGTTTAATTAATGAATCATTCTGTAAAGCAGGTTTTGTCTCATGTAAGAGATTTCTGAAACGTGAATACATTATAAAGTTCATTTCTGTGTTGATTGATTAAGTTTCTGGAATCAGGATTTATTGATGGATTGATTTGATTGTTTTTAAATAAACTGAACAGTGATGGGGGGGGGGGGCTTGGTGGTTAGCATGTTTGCCTCACACCTCCAGGGTTGGGGGTTCGATTCCCGCCTCCACCGTGTGTGTGGAGTTTGCATGTTCTCCCCGTGCCTCGGGGGTTTCCTCCGGGTACTCCGGTTTCCTCCCCCGGTCCAAAGACATGCATTATAGGTTGATTGGCATCTCTAAATTGTCCGTAGTGTGTGATTGCGTGAGTGAATGAGTGTGTGTGTGTGCCCTGTGATGGGTTGGCACTCCGTCCAGGGTTGGCACTCCGTCCAGGGTTGGCACTCCGTCCTGCCTTGATGCCCAATGACGCCTGAGATGACTCCGTGACCCAAGAATAGATGGGATAAGCGGTAGACAATGAATGAATGAACAGTGATCACTGAGAAATGTGTTTAACAGCACTAACAAATATATAAACCATCTCAAAACTGTAAAAATTTACGAATAATTTATTATAATAAATAATATTCAATATTTTTCTCAGGTTCTGTAAAGATCACGGTTTGTTTACATTATTTTTATTTAGTTGTAGAAATAATGACCGGATTCGGTTCCTGTATGTTTTTGTGTCACCAGCAGGAGGCGCCAGAGTCACAAGTACAGATGTGTAAAGTGCAGATGTGTAAAGTGCAGATGTGTAAAGTGCAGATGTGTAAAGTGCAGATGTGAGGATGTGGAGGAGTGAAATGAAGTTTTTCTACTTGGCTAATGATATTAAAGATAAACTGTATATATTTTATTAAAAAAATGACTGTATGCTTCTGTGTGTGTGTGTTTGGGGTGGGTGTCAATGTGGGTGTGTGTACACGTGCTGTAGTGTGCGATGGACAGGTCAGCGGTGTGGGCGGAGCCTCTGCACAGGTGCATGCTGGTCCTGACCTGGGCGCTCCTGCTGTGTGAGGTCATCGCCGGACATCTGTGTAACTCGCTCATTAACACAGTGGACAGCTTCCACACCCTTTACGTCCTCATCGGCATGATCAGCTCCAAGCGAGGTGCCGAGGAGAACCCCAGCGTCTCCGCAGAACCCAGACCCACAGAACCGGGGGAGGTGTTGTGTCCCGACCTCGGCGCCGAGGAAAGCCGCACGTCTCCACCCTCTGGTGGATCTCAGTACGCTGGGTTCCGCCTGCAGCCGGTTGGAGGTCTGATCTCAGCTCTGATGCTCTCCTCGCTCTGTGTGTCTTTCAGCTTTCATATCTTCAGCCACACGCTGCAGCCTCAGCACATACAGCACCCTCTACTGGCCACGGCTGTGGGTGCAGTTAGTCTGCTGTTTAATCTGCTGCTGCTGGCGTGTAGAAGAGCGAGACGAACAGACACGGGAGATAAAGATGTCAGGAAAGGTGAGACAGAAGCTCCTTTACCTCCAGAAGGTATTTTGTTTTTTTATTATTTTAGTCTCTAGATCATCAGCTCTTAAAGACATTTTAAACATCTTCTCCTCAAGGTTCTCCTCAGGCTGGAGTGCTGATGTTCTGTAACCCCGAAGTGTCCGGTGTTCTCCGTCCAGACTCTCAGGATCACACCATTCCTCCTCAGCACAACTCCATTTCCCATGATTCCTCTCACACAGAAACATTCAGAGAAGAGTCTCAGAGCAGCAGAAGCTCCTGTCACGCTGGTGAGAAACGTTCCTCACACCTCACCACAGAAACTCCACAACTGAGGTGCAGTTACTTCAGTTTCAGACAGAAACACGTCTGCAGTTCATTGTAAATGTGCACATCAGTAGTGTCGTAATAAATCAGAGCAAACCATCAACTTATCTTACAACCAATATATTCCTGTCATAAAATCTTCCTGTCACACATTCAGGATTTGTTCAGAAGTGTTTTTAAACATGAGCAAAAAAAAATGCATGCAGTCAGGTCTAAAAAAATCTGGACAGAGCTTCACACCTCACAGTGCAGATGGACAGAGATAGCAATCCAGAACTTTATTAAGATGAAGAAGTGCAGCGTTCAGCAGCGTCCGAGTCAGTCGCATGACCCGAATCCAGCTGCTTTTCACTCACTGCAGGAAAAAGACAAACACCACGAGAAGAAGCAGGAAGTGAAGAACATCACCAGGGCTAGAAACCTAGTGTCTGATTGTCTGAGTTCCAGGCTTCAGTCAGTGATTCATCATATTAACCATTAGACCTGAACTGATGTTTGTTTGTCTATCAGTTTCCTTTCGGTCCTTTTCCTGCACCATCCACTTTGTCTGGATGTAAATTTCCTCAAATTAAAGCTGATATTAAAGATTTGTTTAAAATTTAACTTCTCTGCTAGAAAACTAAAATAACTGGAAAATCGCTGGACCTGAGCATATAGATGCTAACGCTAGTCGTTGTGTGATGTTTTTAGCAGCGGGTCAGCACCGTGACATGAGCGAGTGCATCAGGAACATCACCACAGTGTTCCACAGCCTCCTGGGTTCTGCTCTGGTTCTGCTGAACGGATTCCTTCACCTTCTCAGCGTGAGGTTCCAGTGGAGCCGGGGCATGACCCTGTACCTGGACCCGGGGTTCTCCATGCTCACCACGATGGTTCTGTTGGCAGTGGTGATTCCTGAGCTCCGGCGTCACATCCTCCTCCTGCTGCAGGCGTCTCCACCGGGCCTGTGCACGGAGGAGCTGGCGGTGGAGATCGGGTGTGTCCCGGGTGTCTTAGCCGTGCACGAGCTCCATGTGTGGCAGCTCACCGAGACGTGTGTCGTGGCCTCGGCGCACGTCCGCTGGCCGTCGGGTCTGAGCACGCTCGAGTGTTCTCAACTCCTGAGAAGCATCACGGAGGTTCTGAGGCGGTTCGGGGTGAAGCGCTGGACCATACAGCCCGAGTTTCTGACCTCTGACCCCGAGGATGCTGTGCTATGGCCAGACTGCACGCTGCGCTGTGGGAAAGCGTGTGTGAAGAAGATGTGCTGTTTACCTCCAGAGAAACATTCCAGTGTCCACGTGACCCACACAAAGCAGGACGTCATTATTCAGAACACGTGCTTATAACATCGGTCAGAAATGTTCTGACTCCATTATTAGTCCTGTTCCTCAAGATGTGTCAGAAAATATTCTCCATTAAAATATTTACCTCCAAATATCAACATTTTATTACTGGTACTCTCCATCTGTCTCTCTCTCTCTCTCTCTCTCTCTCTCTCTCTTTTTGTGACTGAAAAATTAAACACAGAGTTTATGTAAATGTTATTTAATGTGAATATTAAATCTAAATATAATAAATAAGTATAGGATGCAGTTGAGGAATGATCTACAGCTGTTCTATTTGTATTAAATGTTTGCTTTTAGATTGACTTTTTGAATTTGTCTTTATTCATTCATTCATTCATTGTGTACCGCTTATCCGATCTATCCTCGGGTCACGGGGAGCCTGTGCGTCATAGGGCATCAAGGCAGGATACACCCTGGACGGAGTGCCAACCCATCGCAGGGCACACACACACTCTCATTCACTCACGCAATCACACACTACAGACAATTTAGAGATGCCAATCAACCTACCATGCATGTCTTTGGACTGGGGGAGGAAACCGGAGTAATATTTCTCAATTTTAATGAACATTTAGAAATTTAGTCTGACATTTCAGTGGAGTTCTTCTGAACATAAAGACGGAATAATTCATATTTCTCATAAACTATAGATTTATATATAAATAATATGATGTAAATATTAAATATAAATTCCTACACAATCTTATTTATGATTTACATTTTTGTTTGATTTATTTAGTTATATTTCTAAGAAGCTAAACATTAAAGACCTGAAAGGTTTAGAGGTGAATGTGAAGTCTGATTCATCTACACTTTAGAAATATTAAAAACAAACATGGAAAACTGTCGTGCTTTATTCTGCTCATGCTGAAGCAGCACTGTGAAATTCAGTACAATGCATTGGATATGTTTTAACACTAAGCACTGGTGAGTTATTTAATTTAGGTAAATAAATGTATTTTGTTTAGCTTTTTTGTTGCTGTAGTATTTTGGTGATTAGTTTTAATCTCTATAAACAAAAAGGGACACACCCACACACACCCATACACAGGGGTGCCAATACTTTGTGCAGCGCAGCAGTCTGTTTACTTTACACAGTGGGCGGATGTGATGTACAGCTGTACTGAACAGGCTGCAGTTACACTGGAGTCCTGCAGGGGGCAGTGCAGTGCTGTAGTCCCACTGTAGATGAGTCGCACAACCAGCAGAAGAAGCAGCAGTAGCTGCGCGACCTGAGGCCGTGTGCGGTGAGGCTGCTCTTCATCAGAATGGCGGCGCGCTGTTTCTCGCTGGTTTTTCTGTGTGTACTCTTTCTGTACCACACCGCAGCTGATAACGGGAGTGTTAAAAAGTTGAAGATGCAGTATACAGCTGGACCTCTGCTCAAGTTCCAGATTTGGTAAGGAAAAGTGTCAAGTAGCCGAGGTAGATTCGCTTCGAGTGTTAACTGTCAGGTGTTTAGCTGGTTAGCATTACACCACAGTGTTTAAACTCGATCCTCACCTTTAAAGTGAAGTGTAAACACAGCTAGTGGTTCTCCTCTGGGTTCTGTGTGAGTGAGCTCGGTTTATTTCGGTGGAATTAATGAGGGGTTTTGAGGGAATTTGTGACTTCCCCACAGACCTGTGTGACGGTGACTGACAGGAAATCACGTGACACACAACAGCGGCGTCTGTCTGACTTCCTGTATAATGTGCTGTGTCTCGTCTCTCTGCAGCATCTCCTGAGGCTACAGGCGGGTGTTTGAGGAGTGCACTCGGGTCCTAAACCAGAGGTATCCAGACATCCGCATAGAAGGGGAGAACTACCTCCCTCTACCTGTCTACAGGTGTGTGTGTGTCCTCTCTCCTCAACCTCTGTACAGGTGTAAGTGTGTGTGTGCACGCTGTTCACTCAGCCCAGGTGAAGTCCCTGTACAGGTGTTGTGTGTGTGTGTGTGCGCGTGCGTGTGCACAGGTGTAAGAGTGTGTTTCTTTCCTGCAGACACATGGCCTCCTTCCTCTCCATGTTAAAGTTTGCTATAATTGGTCTCATTATTCTGGGAAAAGATCCGTTTGCCCTCTTCGGAATGCAGAGTCCTGGAATCTGGACCTGGGGTCAGGAGAATAAGGTAAAGGAACATTTACAGAGCAGTTTATTCACTCTGGTCTACAGTGTTGTGTTTTTAGTGTTTAAGATGATGATGATGATGATGATGATGAGGAGTTGTGTTTTAGCGGCAGAGCTTAACATGAGCTCAGGTTGTGATGTGGAGGACCTGATTGCCAGGTTTCACTGTAGAGTAATCTGACCTAGCTATTGTTAGAGATGATGGTGATGATGAAGATGATGATGATGATGAGGAGTAGTGATTGTCATGGTAACACAACCATATTCTGTCAGGTTTGTGCAGTAAATAAATTGATATGAGACAGAATATGAGAGTATCTTGAGAATCTGAAGCTGAAATTGCACAATCATCATGAAGCTAAGAGAAGTAAGATCAGTGAAAGAAAGAGATCATGGATGTCAGGAGATCATGGATAGACTTCACAGTTTTGCTTATTTGTGTATATTTATGCTCCTGTGTGTATAACCAGGGTAAATGTGTTGGTCAGCTGTGTGTTCTGAGTGTAGTTTTTGTCAGGAGATGTGTGATTTAGGTGTGTGTGGACTCCTGATCTTCTGTCTGTAGGTGTACGCCTGTATGATGGTGTTCTTCTTCACCAACATGATGGAGAACCAGTGTTTATCTACAGGAGCCTTCGAGATTACACTTAATGGTGAGTGTGTGTGTGCGTGTATGTGTATGTGTATCGAGGCATGTAAACAACAGTCACAGCTTTACCATGACTTTTGTGTGTGTGTGTGTGTGTGTGTGTGTGTGTGTGTGTACACAGATGTCCCCATCTGGTCGAAGCTGGAATCAGGTCATCTTCCTTCCATGCAGCAGCTTCTGCAGATCCTGGAGAATGAGATGAAGCTGAACGCACACATGGATACACTTCCACTACAACGTTCATAATACCACACAGTCACTGTGTCAGAGTACCACCCACTCCTGTAAGTCTCTGTCTCTGTCTATCTGTATCTCTCCCTCCCCCTCCCTCCCTCTCTCTCCCTCCCTCTCTCTCCCTCCCTCCCTCCCTCCCTCCCTCCCTCCCTCCCTCCCTCCCTCTCCCTCCCTCCCTCCCTCCCTCTCCCTCCCTCCCTCCCTCCCTCCCCTCTCTCTCCCTCCCCCTCCCTCCCCTCCCTCCCTCTCTCTCCCTCCCTCTCTCCCTCTCTCCCCCCTCCCTCCCTCCCTCCCTCCCTCCCTCTCTCTCTCTCTCTCCCTCCCTCCCTCTCTCTCTCTCTCTCCCTCCCTCCTCTCTCTCTCTCTCTCTCTCTCTCTCTCTCTCTCTCGCTCTCTCTCTCAAATTCAAATGAGCTTTATTGGCATGACTGTGTTATAGGAAAATGTCGCCAAAACATTGTCAATTATACATTCAGTTCAATTTTAAGTCACATTTAAAGCAGAAAGGAAAATAATAATAATAACATAAATAATGATAATTAAAAAAACAATCCAAAGTGTGTGTATATATAGTGACATTAGAAGACATTGGGAACACATGGAGTGAGAGGGTCAGCGTGACAGGAGTGTTACAGGTGAAGGAATGGTTACAGAGGAGCTTTACTGTGTGGTGAAGACTCAGTGTGTCTCCCTCATGTAGTGGTAGGACCACACGTACTGAGGACACGTACTGACGGTCAACACCGTCTGCCTTCTCTCCCAAAGCATACAGGACATTGTCCAGATTATTAGTCTGAAGGAATTCAGGTAGAATTTGCCCTGTGTGTGAAAAACGTGTGTAATGGCTGTGTACTTGCTGCACTTGGTGAGGAAGTGCAGCTCGTCCTCTACCGCTCACCGTGTGCAGTGTGGACACGGTCTGTCCTCTCTGGGCCTCCGGCTCTGCCCGCGTTGGCCCTTTCTACGGCCGGACCGTTTTATAATCTGATTTAATTCTGCTGGAGTACATTAATTTGTTTACTTCTTTGATTTTGTTTTGCAGATTGTGAGTGTATTCATCTTGTGGTGTTTTTTCTGGGTTCCCCCCTCCCCTCCCCTCCCCTCCCCTCCCCCCCCCGTAGGTGTATATGCTTGGCCCTCAGCTCAGTGACGCGGCTGTAATGAAGGACTGCACTGAAAGCGGTGTGTCTGCTGGTGTGGTCCGGATGTCCTCGTCGTTTCTCTTGGTGCTGTGAGACTCTGTGATGTACGCTCGGGGTGGTGAATGTTCTCCGGTTTATTTGGAATTCTGGGACATTTTATTAGAGAAGTGCCTGCACTGACCGTGTGTGTGGTTTCTCATCTGATAAGGTTTATGTTGAGATTATGATTAGCTCGGAGGACCAAACACAGGTTTACAGACATGTTTAATACCTATGCATCATTTCTGCTGAAGAAACCATGTTAGATCTGTTGAAGAACAAATCAGCTGAACGTTATTCTGTGTTTAACTCGGTGAAACGTTTATACATAATCCTTCTTAATGTGTAACCTGTACATCATTGACTGTTAAGATTCACTTCAGTTTATTTTATATATTCTGTTTAAATAAAATATAATTTCATTCCAAATATAAAGTTTGTGTTGCATCCTTAAAAAAATGAAAAAGAAAAGAGTTCAGTGATCAATTCGAGTGAGTTTTATTGCTGTGTGCTGATGGTGCTTCTGATCCAGGAGATGTAGTTTTACGCCTCGGTGCAGACGCCAGGTTTGTTTAACTGAGCACAGATTTCACCGCAGGACACCATTGCATGCAGCTGACCGTTACACTGGACCACCGGGGTCACCCTGCATGAATCTTTCACTCCCTCCAGGAATCCAGTGCAAAAGATGTGTGTGATGACCTGGGTAGGACGTCCTGCAGACGGTGTCCCTCAGCAGCAGGGCACCGAGTCTGTTCAGCGTAGGTGTTAGTTGAGGTCATGGTGGTGCTCCAGCTGGTGATGATTCAGGACATGTCAGGAGCGGGGCAGCTGCTGGGCAGAGACACAGTGGACATCTAGATGTTGATGGTGATGGACCGTCTCAGCTTGATGTTCTGAGGCTCATGCTGTTGTAGTGCAGGTCACTGAGAAATAACGTAGCGGCGAACGGCCGAAAGAACCCAGCAGCCGATCAGAGAACCGCTGCAGAAATGGTAGCTGGTGCTCATAGGTACCACATACATCAAGAACATCTGATCCTTCATGGTTTCTGCTGGAGAGGGACATCTGTCCAAGAACATGACATTATATACACCAAGAACTGGGTTTATCTCAAGCAGGTTGACAGACAGGACATATGTAGAATTAGCATATACATACACACACACACACACACACACACAAGTAAGGAGCAAAAAGTGTGTGAGCTGGCAGGTTGTGTCCATGTGTCTCCAGAATAATTTACTATTTTTTAAAGTGTGTATAAAAGCTGAACATCAGCAGTGTTACAGTTACCTGAAATGAAGTGGAAGATGGATAGATAGATAGATAGATAGATAGATAGATAGATAGATAGATAGATAGATAGAAAGAAAGAACTTTGTCATTGTAAAGTACCGGTACATACCAACGAAATGGTGTTTAGCATGTACCAGAAGTGCAAACAGTAAAAATTGTGCAAATGCAGCCGTATCAATAAATAAGGCATATATTTATAAATAATATGTCAGAATGTCCATAGAGAAGTATGTGCAAGTTGTATTTACAGCAGATAAAGTGTTGTGTAATTATATATTTTGCAAAATGTGTGCATTGTGTGTACAATAGTAACAGAGATAATATACAGTGTATATACAGATAGATAGAGAGATAGATAAACTAGAACTGCAAGGTGGTGAAGTGTAGTGAGACATGAGTGTCGTAGCGGTGTAGTGTAGTCAGAAGATTTATGGTTGTGGGGAAAAAACTGGCCCTGAACCTGCTGGTTCTGGTGCGGATGGACCTGAAGGCGCCAGAAGGTCACAGACATGAAGGATTCCTGCGACATAACGTGTCCAACCACTTCACAGTCAGTGACCTGAGCAACTTGTGAGAGTGGTGAAGCGACAGCATCCAAACATCCCAGAAAAACTCTACATTGAAGGCTTGACTAAACAAATGTGTCTTCAGCCTGGACATAAACACTGAGACTGTGTCTGAATCCCCAACACTGATTGGAAGACTGTTCCATAACTGTGGGGCTTTGTAAGAGAAAGCTCCGCCCCCTGCTGTAGCCTTTGCTACTTGAGGTACTACCAAATAACCTGCACCCTTTGATCGGAGTAGGCGTGGCAGATCATAAACAACCAAAAGGTCGCTCAGGTACTGTGGCGCAATACCATTTAGTGCTTTATAGGTCAGTAACAGTATTTTATAATCAATGCAGAATTTGACAGCCTGTGTCCAGGAGACAGCCGTGGACAGAGCCACTTGGGGACTATAACACCATCACAGATCTGCTGTTACATCTGTCAGCTTTTGACAGAAAGGAATTAGTGTCTATAATGACCTCAGTAACTACATTGACCTAATAGTTCCTCATGGGCCCTTGGTTGCTGTTGTAGAAAGGACACTATTTACATTTACATTATTTACTGTCCAGTGTCACCCAAATGAGGATGGGTTCCCTTCTGAGTCTGGTTCCTCTCAAGGTTTCTTCCCCATATCATCACAGGGAGTTTTTCCTCACCACCGTCACCGCAGGCTTCTCATTAGAGATAAATAGTTTAATAATTTAATTTAATAATTCTTTTTTTCTCCTTTCTGTTTCTCTACTCTTGTAAAGCTGCTTTGAGACAATGTCCACTGTAAAAGGCGCTATACAAATAAATTGAATTGAATTGAAGAAGAAAAGAGGTCAAGGCAGACAGCAGCACAGCTTCTGTCTTCCAATCACTACATTTTATCACACTAAAGTGAAAATTTAATTATTATTAAAAGAAACCACACTCTACACCAGAGACATTACGTTGCAGAGTTTGACTGTTTTTATTGAGTTTTGTTGTTAATTAGGAAAAGAGCGTACAGCCTTAAAGAGATCAGAACAGGTTTATTGTTTCAGGCAGGTCAACCACAGAACCTGCCAACCAAGCAACAGACACCAGAAATGAAAGAGTTTCTTGTGGTTGTTTCTGGAGTCTGTGGCTTCATTGGCAGGTCCGTTTAGACCTGGCGCTGTCCACTGCAGTCCCTCTGACCCTATGTGCAGACGATCTGGGAAGGCGTGGCCCTCCACATGATGCCCCACACAGGGAGGAAGGACTGCGTGCCATTCCCTTTGGATGAAATGGTTTTACTCCTCTTCCTCCTCAAGAAATCTGTAACGAACGTAACGATCCTGTCAGCGTACACAATCATCACAGCAAGCAAACACCTTTAATTAATGACTTTATCCTTCATCACCCTGAGTTTATTCTCTACATTACAACACTTCCCATTTTGTATTAAAATCTATTTTAGTCATCAGTCTGTAAAACTCAATTTAACATAATTAGATGTATTCCGTTAATTGTGCTCTCCATTAAACGTTAGAAGAAGAACAGGTTTATTTTGGGTGTATCTGATGAACCTCGTCCTTCAAACCAGATCTCAGAAAGTGTTCAAATCCAAATGATTGCCTACTGCTTTTTAGAAAACAAGACACTTCTGAATTCTCCAGACATGACCGCCGTGTGTGTGTGTGTGTGTGTGTGTGTGTGTGTGTGAGAGATAAAGGAAATACAGCAAAAGGAACACAGACTTTTGTTTTTAAATAAATAAGTGCTGGTTCAAGTTTCAGGAAGAGTTAGGTCTTTACTCAGGGACTAAAGACAGACAGTGACATCAGTGTGCCCTGTGCTCTCTACAACGCAATTTATTATTATTATTAATTTTTATTATTATTACATAGAATCTATCCACTTGAATTCCTCAATAATAAAAATCTAAAGCTTAATGAAGCAGATATGATTCTGTCAGCATCAGGAGGAATAACCACACCCACACTTTCACTCCAACAGATGAATAAAATCTTACTATAAAAAACACAAATTGTGAAAATGATGAACTTACAGGAAAGATGCAAGCGGTGGCTACATGGCCAAAGAAATCCTCACGGAGCAGAGCTGAGGAGAGCTGAGGAGGAGAAACACAATGACGTTATAACTCATTATTCATTATAATCATCTTCATCATACAGAAGTGAAACTGCAGAGCCTCGACACTCACCAGGAAGAGCTCTGACTTTCAGCTTCTGCAGAAATCCGGAGGAAAGAAAAGACAGAGTTTCTCTCCTGCTCAGTATTTATCCTCTTCACCTCACTGCTCCCCCTCCAGACCACGCCCCCTCCAGACCACGCCCAGCTCGCGTGAAAGACATGAGCCACGTCATGGAAAAACACACAACCCTCAAGTTTCAAATGAAACTTAACTATTAATGAATCTTTTCTCACCAGGAAACGCTAATATTCCTTTATTTCTGCACGGCCTGGACGAATCATTGATATGACACGAAATAAAGCAGATCTCTGTCTAATGATCTCACTGGAGGCTTTGTTCTGTTAGAAACTCTTAAAACTCTTCTGAAAAAATCTACAGCAGATTCAAGTCACTTCACATGACGCTGAAAAGCTGACTCGGGTTCATGGGAACCGATCAATAAAAGGCTGATTGATTGATTATCTAAAAAAAAGGAGAACCTTTAATCAAATAACTTGAGAACATTTTTGTTTGAACTCCTGCACTCTGTGTTTCTGCTCTCAGAGCTCCTGAAGAAACACTGGATTAAATACTAAAAACTCTTTTCTTCTGTTTAAATGGGAATCTGTAAAAACTCTGAGTGTAGAGAAGGGGATTTCCACAGGAGAGGAGAGACACGGTTATTAAACTCCTCCAGAAACGTGTGTGCGCATGTTGTCTACACAAAATTAGCATTAGCTCATCAGCGACTGATTTAATAGAAACTCGGAGCCGACTATGTCGCTGTAGCTAATATTATTAAACTAAAAGAAAAAGCAGAAAACAAAACCTTCAGGATCCAGAGCTGCAGTGATTTTATTCAGCGTCTTTATTAAAAACCCCGGTGAAGAGCGACAGGGCTGAGAGGCTCGGACATACACATGCTGCTGCAATCTTCAGGGTTGTTTTAATGAGTTTTTATTCTAAAACAAATCCGTACATACATAAAGTACAGAGACGTCACCTGATGAGTGAAAATAAAGGAGTGCGTGTGGAACACACCCGACAGGACCACACTGAATTCAGTCACAAAATCTCGAATGTGAACAGAAACACTCGAGCCACTCACATTAATACAGGAGCAGGCCGAGACACGGAGGACGCGATCGAGAGAAAGACAAATGAAAAACGTCCGACAGAAATGAAGAAACCGTCCTCCCGAGCTCGTCTACTCATCACTCAGGAAGTTTCACATTGAACCCTGGACTTTGGTTTGAGGAAGTGAACAGAAACTAAATGAAGCTGAAACAGCATGGAATGGTAAGAGTGCAACACGAAAAAGGTTTGATTTCAATCTAAAAGATCTAGTGGCCCTCAAACTGGACACAGACAAGACACTCCAGTTATATAATCACTACTTTAGATGATGTGTAGCTCTAAAACACTGAGCTGGTCTCATTTCCAACAACAAATTTCATGACACTACTGTTTACCCTAAAGCTGAAATATCAGAGTTACAAAAAGGTCAGAAACCTGTTGCACCAGCTGAACTTAACCTCCACCCAGAAACCCATTAAATCTGTTTATACTGAAATAACAGTGACGAGTTCACCATTGCGTTGGTAATGTTTTGTTATTCCCGTGAGAAGGTAGTGGTTGTGAGTCACTCTGATGTCACGGGGGTGGGGCTGGCACTATTAATATCAGGTTTAACCGTCAGCAGCTAAAAACAAACAGTTCATATCAACAAGAAGTTTAGTGAAAAAAGGTGACTGAGGAAACACTGGTCCCAGAATGCATTGCAGCTGTACGACTCCACCAGGTGGTGTGAAAGGTGAAGCTTATGAAGCTGATGTGTTTAAGTTCAGAACAGGGTGGACAGACGAGGAGACCGCGAGCTGGACAGACCGAAGGACTTAAGTGCCGCTGCATTACATACAGCATGGCATTGTGGGTAATGTAGGACACATGGAAACGGAACGTCCATGAAAGAAATTTAAACTAAAAAGGGCTCAAAAATTTCTTAGAAAATAAATCTTGGGTGCTGTTGAATACGCAAATTTTCAAAGCAGAGTTTCGTTTTAGTTTTAATTGTAATTCATTGTGTAAACATTATTAAAGGTTCAGTCATTTTAAATGAGTCTCAAGACATTTATCCTTCTCATCATTTACAAAACTATGCTTTATTACATGGAGCCTGTAAATTAGCCCCACCCCCAGGGCGGAGCACAGAAGGAGGGGTTGTGAAAGCCCAAGGAGTCCGTAAATTAAAGAATGCATTTCTTCCTGTATACATGATTAGATTTAGATTAGACAGATGATCATGGAGTCAGTCCAGTCTGATATTTACGGTCTTCCATGTAACCAAACTGGAGTGTCACAAAGTTCAACTGGTGCAACTTAAAACATCTCACTACTTTTTAATGACATAATCAGTCCACTGTTCGCTGACAATAGTGACCGTGGCTTGTTCCTCGTATAAAACCGAAAGAGACGGCTCGTGTGACACCGGCCCGTTCTATCTTATTACTAAGAAATCAGATCCTAGCAATAAATCTAAAAGTGACCAAAGAGTACAGGGAGTAAGAGGGGGAAAAAAACAGAAACATGGTGGTGGCGCTTGGTTTGACTAAAACCCCTACCCCCGGGTGTAGTCCCGTCCATCACACACTGGTTCTTGAGAACAGAGTTCATAGATAGATCACCTTTACACACACACACACACACACACACACACACACACACACACACACACACACACACGCACACAATCTCTTTCTCTCTCGGTGTGTGAGGTGATGGACAGTACTAGCGCTTGGACAGCTCGTTGGATAACCAGTCCAGTCCTTCATACAGTCCAGTTCCTTGTGTAGCGCACGTGGCCTGAACGTACCACTGCAGAGACAGACACACACACACACACACACACACACACACACACACACACAGTGAGAACACACATAGAAACATCTCATTTTGTGATGAATAAGAGTGTGTGTGTGTGTGTGGGTGTGAGTGTGTACCGTTCGGCTACGCAAACTCTGCAGGCCCAGTTTATCTGTGAGCTCGCTGACTGGCATGGCGTTGGGCAGATCTTGTTTGTTAGCAAACACCAGCAGCACAGCGTCCCTCAGCTCATCTTCTTGTAGCTGCACATTCAGACAGACAGAAAATGATGTCATGGTTCATTCATGGTCACATCACTCACTTCTTACACATTAACATCAAATCTCACCATTTTGGAGAGTTCATCAGCAGACTCGGCCACTCTCTCTCGGTCATTACTGTCCACCACGAAGATCAGACCCTGAGGAGAAACCAGAGAACACAGCATGTGGGCGGGGCTAATAGCAGTGCAGATCACAATTTGGCCAATCATATTTATCAAGAAAAAGCTCAATTCCATTAAAAGTAATTTCAGGTAAACTTTTTCCATATTAAGATATCATCCTTCATAATGCACCACTGCCAATGTTCAAAAACACTAAGGCTTATGATCATTATGAAGTGATCACACTGTAATATTCATTCATTCATTCATTCATTCATTGTCTACCGCTTATCCAATCTATTCTCGGGTCACGGGGGCCTGTGCCTATCTCAGGCGTCATTGGGCATCAAGGCAGGATACACCCTGGACGGAGTGCCAACCCATCGCAGGGCACACACACACACTCTCATTCACTCACGCAATCACACACTACGGACAATTTAGAGATGCCAATCAACCTACCATGCATGTCTTTGGATTGGGGGAGGAAACCGGAGTACCCGGAGGAAACCCCCGAGGCACGGGGAGAACACGCAAACTCCACACACACGGCAGAGGCGGGAATCGAACCCCCAACCCTGGAGGTGTGAGGCAAACGTGCTAACCACTAAGCCACCGTGCCCCCCACACTGTAATATTATGTCTCCTTATTTTCTTTTCTTTTGTATGTCTTTTTGTGCTAAAGGATCTGGAAGATTAAACTGCTGAATCAGGAAAAGATTAGTTTCACACAAAACCAGCTTTCAGCTCTGATTTTCTCTCATAAACCCTCAGTAACGGTTTCTTGTTATTGCAGCAGCGTCTTACGTTTCTTACCCATCATCTACATAAAATCCAGCACTGAGGGTGAACCCTAATCAACTTCCATCAAAGATGACCTCAGTACGATCAAAAGTATTGGCACCTCATGCAAGTGACCAGGTGAGAAGACAACAAGGAGCAGAGTTCAAACATACCTGACTTTGTACTGTACATAAACATGCACACAAAACGGAAATATAAATGCATGTTGTTCTTTAATAAGTAAAAAAATCATTCATTATTGGTATATTCCTGTGATATAAGAGTGAGAAAAGAGAGGAAAATATAAAAAATGTTAGAAATTTCTCACTTTAAGTGACCATTTCTGAAGTATTTATAAATGTAAGACTACTGCACTGCAGTAAACTCTTCACAACATCACAGTAAATATAGTGTACTGTAGAAATGTCTGAGAATGGGTTTCACACCCAGCTCTACTCAACTCTGAGCAAAATACATGACAAAACACATAAATAACACAAGTTACATAAATATTGTGCAACTAATAAAAACATTAATAAACAAAGAACATCTGATTTGAACATCTGGAAAAGGGTGAAACTCTGCTCTGGGTGATGTGTTAAATGCTTGTGTGTGTACCTGAGTGTTCTGGAAGTAATGTCTCCACAGAGGACGGATCTTATCCTGACCGCCGACGTCCCACACGGTGAAGCAGATGTTCCTGTACTCCACAGTCTCCACATTAAAACCTGGACAAAGGAAAAGCCAAAAACTGAAGAAAGTGTTGCAGCAGGACACATGGGTCTGAAACATCACATTTCTACAACACGTTATTTATAGATTTGCTCACAAACTGTCGAGAACACGGAACAGTAACAAATAAAAACTAAGACATTTATTCATTATTGTTAATAAACAAAATAAAGACTGTACTAAGCTGGTGGATTTCTGAACAGGAATTTAGATGTGGTGCAATTTCCCCATGGAGCAACAAACACAAGCCTCAGTGTGTGTGATGAAATGAGAGCAGTGATGCTGATGACACTTTACACACTGTGTGTGTGGTGCTGTTTTAGAGAAACAATCAACCACAGGGAGGTGTGATGATATTATTACCATAATGAAGTGGATTATTGTCCTATAACAGAATAACTGGAGTGTTCTATTTCTCTTATAACACAGCAGTTTAATCACCAACTACAGTTTTTATTTATTAAAGAAAACATCAAACTTTTATCCATTTACAGTTGCATTAAATGTTCATAAAACGTTTACTTCCTGTTCTATCAGCTATAAACACTCATCCCCTCAGCAGTCTCTCTTTATTCTCTCTCTCTCTTCAGCTATAAACACTCGTCCCCTCAGCAGTCTCTCTTTATTCTCTCTCTCTCTCCAGCTATAAACACTCGTCCCCTCAGGAGTCTCTCTTTATTCTCTCTCTTCAGCTATAAACACTCGTCCCCTCAGCAGTCTCTCTTTATTCTCTTCTCTTATAACACAGCAGTTTAATCACCAACTACAGTTTTTATTTATTAAAGAAAACATCAAACTTTTATCCATTTACAGTTGCATTAAATGTTCATAAAACGTTTACTTCCTGTTCTATCAGCTATAAACACTCGTCCCCTCAGCAGTCTCTCTTTATTCTCTCTCTCTCTTCAGCTATAAACACTCGTCCCCTCAGCAGTCTCTCTTTATTCTCTCTCTCTTCAGCTATAAACACTCGTCCCCTCAGCAGTCTCTCTTTATTCTCTCTCTCTTCAGCTATAAACACTCGTCCCCTCAGCAGTCTCTCTTTATTCTCTCTCTCTCTTCAGCTATAAACACTCGTCCCCTCAGCAGTCTCTCTTTATTCTCTCTCTCTCTTCAGCTATAAACACTCGTCCCCTCAGCAGTCTCTCTTTATTCTCTCTCTCTCTTCAGCTATAAACACTCGTCCCCTCAGCAGTCTCTCTTTATTCTCTCTCTCTCTTCAGCTATAAACACTCGTCCCCTCAGCAGTCTCTCTTTATTCTCTCTCTCTCTTCAGCTATAAACACTCGTCCCCTCAGCAGTCTCTCTTTATTCTCTTTCTCTTCAGCTATAAACACTCGTCCCCTCAGCAGTCTCTCTATTCTCTCTCTCTCTCCAGCTATAAACACTCGTCCCCTCAGCAGTCTCTCTCTATTCTCTCTCTCTCTTCAGCTATAAACACTCGTCCCCTCAGCAGTCTCTCTTTATTCTCTCTCTCTCTTCAGCTATAAACACTCGTCCCGTCAGCAGTCTCTCTTTATTCTCCAGCTTCACCTCTGACTGATACACAGCGCTGACACTGGAGACTCCTTCCACATATCACACGCACACACACACACACACACAGACGTCCCTGTGAGTGAGCTGTTGCTATAGAAACGATAATGTATCAGAGCGAGTACATTAATATAAAGCTGTGATGTTCAGCTGCTGTTATAGAGAATTAATCAACACCTTCTGAACTGAGTGTGTACAGAACTGAATAAAGGATCTTCATATAAACTCTTTGTGGAAAATATTAAACTTACCAATAGTTGGGATTGTAGTCACGATTTCTCCAAGTTTCAGTTTGTACAATATTGTGGTTTTACCTGCAGCGTCCAGACCCACTGTAACACACACACACAGACTTTTAACACTTTAACACTCACTAATACCTGAATCTTAACTACACGAATGTCGGACGAAATGCCGTCAGTAGCGACACAGTACGCCATTTAAACACTTTAAATTGATAATATTTGCACTTCTGGTAGACGGTAAAAAGGCATTTCGTTGCTATGTTCCTGTATTCTGTAATGACACTAATGTATCTGTCTGTCTAAAGTCATCATGAAATGACTGAAAAGCTGTAGTTTAATTTTACACGATGTGGAAGTATTTTTTCTGGAAACAGGAAGTGAGAGTGTGCCGAGCAGAGAGTTTATAGAAAGAGTTTTACAGCTGTGGAGGATTTCTCACTGTCTCCTTCACCCACTCCTGTCCACTACTCTGTCCAGTGGTGCTAAAGGTTCTGAGATACTGAACAGAAGGTCTGGGGCTGTCACAGCTGGATCCAGTCCCTTAACCCTCTCTGGGGTATGATGACAGAATTCTCCATCAGTCTGAGGGCGTGGCAGTCCTCTGAAAAAGTCACATGATCCCTGACTCACACAAACTCCACCCACTTCATGTAGAGTAAATTCTACATGTTTATGTATATAAACTGCTGGTGTAGAGCATGACCGTCTTTGGGGCGGGGCATATACACTCTGTAACGCCCATGGGGGCGGAGCATATGCACTCTACGGATAATTTAATTGGAGAAAACACAAGACTAGTACAGGACGCGTCATCAAAATATTATAATTATTTTTCCAGACGTTTTCCCTACATATGCTGTGGTATCCATGGCAATGATCTGGGTTTCAGGGAAACGTTAAGAAAAGTAAATTAAGTAAATAAACCAGTAAATAAACTACAAATAATTCAAACTGCTGTAACAGAACACATTATTACTTTAAACAGTAGTGTTTCGAGTGAGAATAAAGTCTGATATAACAGAATAACGTGTGCGCTTTATGTAGATTATAAAGATTTGGGAAATTAATGTTTTTTTTAATATATTACTCTAATCATTGTGTCAGCTTCCATTCAGGATTATAAAGTCTATTTCTTATCACACTGAATTAGCTGTAGACTATTTTAACATTAATAAAATAACTAAACACGCACACATTCACACATACGCTCCTCTTTTTTTTGCGTTTCCTCACAGAATTGCGAAAGGCTAAGCTAGTGTGCTAGCTGATGTTATGGCCGGCTAGTGCCATGATGCTACAGGAAACTAGCCGGTTAAAGTATAAACTCACCCATGAGAATTCTCATTTGTTTCTTCCCGAACAGTCTCCCGAACAGTGAGGAGATGGTCAGCCCCATGCTGAGAGTGTAATACACCGCGAACCGTACACACACCGGACACACACTTATCCGCCAGATACCGACAACTTCCAGCGCGAGACGCTCACGGTATCACTGCGCCTGCGTACTGCCACGTCACGGACGCTGCGTGGAAGAGATGACGCAACTTCCGTTGAAGCGCAGCCCCCCCTCATATCCCTCTTCTTTATTTTAGTGTTCATAGTGTAGACAAAAGTACCAAGTACTATCATACTATACTTTTAATATTTTTTTAATATTTATTTTCCCCGTTTATATATATATATAAAATCCTTTTACCTGCAAACTCTCTGTCTTTAGCAGCATTAAAATGAAGTCGTTTAAAAGGTGGATAAATATACTCCCCAGTGGACAGGTCGTGTATGGTTGTATAGAATATACACTACATTATGAAAAGTTTTGGGACACCCCTCCAAATCATTGAGTTCAGGTGTTGTTTTTCAGGGGTTGGGCTCGGCCCCTTAATTCCTGGCCCTGATGTTGGACGAGAAGGTCTGGCTCGCAGTCTCCGCTCTAATTCATCCCAAAGGTGTTCTATGGGGTTGAGGTCAGGACTCCTTGCTTTGGTCACTGTTGTGCAGTCATGTTGGAACAGGAAGGGGTCATCCCCAAACTGTTCCCACAAAGTTGGGAGCATGAAATTGTCCAAAATGTCTTGGTATGCTGAAGCATTAAGAGTTCCTTTCACTGGAACTAAGGGGCCGAGCCCAACCCCTGAAACACAATGATCTGGAGGGGTGTCCCAAAACTTTTGCCAATATAGTGTATATATAAACCAGACGAAGCATACATCACTTCAGTTTCAGCCAGGAGCAGGGTTTGAATGTAAAATGGCGTCCCCTTGTGGACAGCGCGTACAAAGTGGAGCTCTTATGCTCCTTTCTCGGATACTGAGGCGGTTTCTTGTTGCTTTTTATAAAGTAATTAGACAGTTTTACTAGAGTTTATAAAACTAGTGTTTTTATTTGTAAAATTGTTTGATTCCCTGTCCTGGTGGCAGACCACAGGCAGTAAGGATGGGAAGACATGTCTCAGCCTCCCTCACCCTCAGTACTGGAGCCCCCCAGGGTTGTGTTCTGAGCCCCCTGCTGTACTCATTGTACACGTATGACTGCGTGGCCACTACCAACTCCACCACCATCATCAAGTTTGCTGACGACACAGTTGTGGTCGGACTGATCTCTGACAACAATGAGACGGCCTACCTGGAGGAGATTAGGAATCGGGAGAACTGGTGCCAGAGGAACAACCTCCTCCTTAACAAGACAGAGGAGCTGACAGTGGACTTCAGCACGAAGCAGGAGAGGAACTACCAGACTCCCGTGATCAACAAGAGCCCAGTGGAGAGAGTGGACAGCTTCAGATACCTCGGTGTTCACATCACGCAGGACCTGTCATGGTCCTGTCACATCAACACCGTGGTGAAAAAGGCTCAGCAGCGACTCTACCACCTCAGACGCTTGAGAGACTTTAGACTGCCCTCTAAGGTGCTCAGGAACTTTTACTCGTGCACCATAGAGAGTATCCTGACGGGAAACATAACGACCTGGTTCAGGAACAGCACCATGCAGGACAGACAAGCTCTTCAGAGGGTGGTGTGATAAGCTGAACGCATCATCCGTACCAAGCTCCCTGACCTGCACTCAATCTACAGCAAGTGGTGCTGGACCAAGGCCAAGAAGATCGTGAAGGACCTCAGCCACCCCAACAATGGACTGTTCTCTCTGTTGAGGTCAGGAAAGCACTTCCACTCCTTGAAGGCCAACACAGAGAGACTGAGGAGAAGCTTCTTCCCACAGGATATACAGACTCTCAACCAAAACTCCAAATAGAACTCAACTGATTGGACTTTCATGTTTCCTTCACACGTGTTGGAACACACCAACCAACCCGAGCATTTACACACTGCACAGGACTCAATCACTTGGATCACTTTGAACATTTGCACACTGCTACAGCTCAACCTTTTATACATTTAAATTTTTTTATATATATATATATATTTTCCATCTTTAATTTAATTGTAGATTTTTATATTTTTATTTTATATTTATTCTTTTTGCCTTATTTCCTTTTCGAGGTCACAACAGTCGTGTAAACATTTCACTGCATATCGTACTGTGTATGGTTGTGTATGTGACAAATTAAAACTTGAATTTGGTGGTGAATGTTGTCTATGTCTAGTGTTATTTCTTCAGTTGTGTATCTCATGCACATTAGAGCTGGTGTAAAGTAGAATGAAGCTTTAGGGGTTTAAAGCAGGGTTTAAAGTGAGGAAACCTACAGGAGCATAATGTATTCATCTATAAAATTTCATACTTTTAACTTACACTTAAGCTGTTTGAGAACAAAAAGTTATGTTCCTGTGCAGTCCACCTTGGATTGAAGTTCCACAGGAAAGAAAAACCTGCTTCGTAGTTTCTTCTTCATTTCTAAATATCCTCCAAACACTGAGAAGTCTGCACTAAAGCAACATCAGGAAACATTACCTAACCTAAACCTGTTCAATCTGAGTAAAAAGGGAACTGTGTGAGTGAGGACACATTTATTTGAGCTCAGACCTCAACATGTAGAACGTGAAACAGCTTCAGGAAAAAATTTATTTTAAGAAAAGAAGCAGTGGAAAGTTCCTACAGCAGACAGGAAACAAACATCTTCAGCTAAACATCCGAACTAAATGACGACGAGAAGCAACATCACGTCCCATCCTTCAGGTCATTCCTGACTCACATCAGAGGGACGAGGCGGTTTTCCTGCACCGTGTCAACATTACAGATACACACCTGAACACCTGTAACACACCAGAACGCTGTAGAAAACACAAAGATTTGTGTAAAAAGTGCTCAGAGATCCAGATGTTCAGACTGCAGTATCAGCTGGACTTTAGAGAAGAGAAAGGTTTCTCACAGACCGGAAGTCCATTCAACTCTAACACATGCAGAAAGGAAATCCAGGATTCTGAACAGATTAAATATTTAGATTGTCTGGATGATTCTGAAATGTAGAAACTCGCTTGACCTTTAACAGATCAGATGTACAGGTGAGCAGTGAATTAAAAAAAAAACATTCACACTGTGATCCTATTCAGAACCTTTCTTTACCAAAGATCAGACCTGAAAACCCCAAAGAGGAAGAACATTTTCAACATATTCTCATTAATCACTTCCATAAGGGCTCTGTGTGTGTGTGTGTGTGTGTGTGTGTATAAGAGTTTAATATTAGCAGAGTGAAAAACACTCATTTTATTTCACTTTATGAACTCATAAAAATTCTCTGTGACAGAAAGTGAAAAGGCTGCATGTTTCCTACAGGAAAATGGAGATGTGAGATTACTAATGTGAGATGGAGGAAGGGGGTGGGGCTTCTGGGGCTCAGGTAATACAGGAGAGTTAAAGACACCTGGGCACCTGTCAGTCACAGGTCAATCGATTCATCTGCTGTTTTGGGGAAGAAAAAAGACGTCTCTCTCTCTCTCTCTGAAGATATTTTAGTGAGAACACGCAGCTGTGTAGTTGGATGTTAAATAGTGAAGATTGTGAGGGTCATCGAGTCTGAGTGGTCAGTAAACAGGTTCTTCAAAGCATCATCATGTAAAAGACATGCAGACAAAGCAAAAAGAAAAGGACTGACGTGTAGAAAAGTGATGACATGGCTCCGCAACACTGCATCTCTCTCTCTCTCTCTCTCACATACACACACACACATTCACATACACACTCTTTATAACAGAGTCTATAGATTAATGCTCTGAAAACTCCAGCACATGTGTGCTCTCCCTCTCTCTCTCGGTGTGTGAGGTGATGGACAGTACTAGCGCTTGGACAGCTCGTTGGATAACCAGTCCAGTCCTTCATACAGTCCAGTTCCTTGTGTAGCGCACGTGGCCTGAACGTACCACTGCAGAGACAGACACACACACACACACAGTGAGAACACACATAGAAACATCTCATTTTGTGATGAATAAGAGTGTGTGTGTGTGTGTGGGTGTGAGTGTGTACCGTTCGGCTACGCAAACTCTGCAGGCCCAGTTTATCTGTGAGCTCGCTGACTGGCATGGCGTTGGGCAGATCTTGTTTGTTAGCAAACACCAGCAGCACAGCGTCCCTCAGCTCATCTTCTTGTAGCTGCACATTCAGACAGACAGAAAATGATGTCATGGTTCATTCATGGTCACATCACTCACTTCTTACACATTAACATCAAATCTCACCATTTTGGAGAGTTCATCAGCAGACTCGGCCACTCTCTCTCGGTCATTACTGTCCACCACGAAGATCAGACCCTGAGGAGAAACCACAGCTTCATCATCATCACCACCACCAGTGTGCATACACACACACACACACACCCCATATTGAATTGTAGTATTTATCTTATTTTTCTGTTTATTGTTTAATTTAAAAGTCAAAACAGAAGAGACAGTGGATGTGTTACTACACATGATTTGAACTGTATCTTTTATAAAAATCCAGGTTTATAAAGATATTATAACACACGTCACAGACAGATGGAGGGTTTCATCTAAATCACTCTTCCTCTGATATTTCGGTTCTTTTAGAGAATGTGTGTGTACCTGAGTGTTCTGGAAGTAATGTCTCCACAGAGGACGGATCTTATCCTGACCGCCGACGTCCCACACGGTGAAGCAGATGTTCCTGTACTCCACAGTCTCCACATTAAAACCTGGACAAAGGAAAAAAACAGCTTTCCATGAAGACTGCAGTTATTAAGCAGACTTCAGACTCGCACTACTGAGTCATATCATGTACAGTTAATCATAATCTAAAAGACTAAGTGTTTATCGTCCACCCGAGTGTGTAAATAATCAGTACACAAGGATCTCTCACCGATGGTAGGGATTGTTGTGACGATTTCTCCGAGCTTCAGTTTGTAAAGTATGGTTGTTTTTCCGGCTGCGTCCAAACCCACTGAAACACAATTAACACAAAACACACAACCTTTTAATGACCAGGATTACATTTATCACTTAAATTATTTCATTTACAGCCGACAAAGAGCCGTAGATTATTCCAGATCTGCTGATAATGTTTTCCTAATAAGCACAGATATAATTCATATAAAACAAAAAGAAAACAAAAATCAAATAAATTAGGCCATTTTTCTGAGATTAGGAATATTACACAAGAACAAAGAAACACTAGAGACCAAGATTTTAAATATTTAACATATATATTACCAGCACACACACACACACACACACACACACACACACACACACACCCAGAGAGGATGCAGTAAATTAATTTGTTAAAATATTCTAGTCTTTTTTATTTAAAGGGAAATAAAGTGTTCAGATTGAGATGCTAACATCAAAGCTAACTCGCTAACACACCTGCTCGGTGAGAACGCGTTATAAAGCCTATTAATGATTAAAGTCAGATTTTATATGAATTAACTTTTATATACACACACACACACACACACACACACACACACACACACACACACACACACACACACAGTTCCAGTAAATCTTTTACATTAACACTAATGAACTGAACAGAATGAACATCCCACTTCACACACTTCACACACACTCACCCATTAATATTCTCATCTGCTTCTTCCCAAAAAGTCTCCCGAAAATCGACGAAATGGTCAGTCCCATAATAACGAGGTTGTTTCAACACTTTAAGATTGAATTCCTTTAGAAATATCTGAGCGTCTGTCCAGTGTTTCCTTCCTGCCTTCCTTTCTCTCTCTCTCTCTCTCTCTCTCTCTCTCTCTCTGTGTGTGTAAGAGCCGGTTAGAGTTTGCGCATGCGCGCTGCCACGTCGCTGCCAGAGGCCACCGTGGAAGGCATTGCGTCACTTCCTGTCCGAATTACGACACCCCAATTGTTTGGGAAAGCACGTGATCTCTTTATTCTTTAAGACATTGTTGAAATAAAATGATTAAAATGTGAAATACTTTAATTAGAACTTAATAACATAAATAGGGTTTCTAGAAAACTGTTTCTTTAAGAGACTCGAGAGATCCACTGAGATGTCTGTTTTTAAGGTTTATATTAAAACCCCGCCTAAAACTCTCACCGTCCACTTTATTAGCAACACCTCTGCTGCAATTATGCAATCGGTCACGTGCCACCAGCACATTGCATAACATCTGTCACTTTATTCACCAAATGTACAAAAGTGCACAAGGCAGATACAACCACAACAACCACAACCACAACAACAACCACAACAACAACCACAACCACAACAACCACCACTACAACAACAACAACAACCACAACAACCACAACAACAACCACAACAACCACAACCACAACAACAACCACAACAACAACCACAACCACAACAACCACAACCACAACAACCACCACTACAACAACAACAACAACCACAACAACCACAACAACAACCACAACAACCACAACCACAACAACCACAACAACAACCACAACCACAACAACAACCGCAACCACAACAACCACAACCACAACAACAACCACAACCACAACAACCACAACCACAACAACAACAAAAACAACAACAATCACAGCAACAACCACAACAACCACAACAACAACAACCACAACCACCACCACAACAACAACCACAACAACAGCAATCACAACCACAACAACAACCACAACAACAACAACCACCACCACAACCACAACAACAACCACAACAACAGCAATCACAACCACAACAACCACAACAACAACAATCACAACAACAACCACAACAACCACAACATCAACAACCACAACCACCACCACAACCACAACAACAACCACAACAACAACAATCACAACCACAACAACCACACAACAACAACCACAACCACAACAACCACAACCACAACAACCACAACAACAACAATCACAACCACAACAACAACTACAACCACAACAACCACCACCACAACAACAACCACAACAACAACAACAACCACAACAACAACCACCACAACAACCACAACAACAACAATCACAACAACAACCACAACAACCACAACATCAACAACCACAACCACCACCACAACCACAACAACAACCACAACAACAACAATCACAACCACAACAACCACACAACAACAACCACAACCACAACAACCACAACCACAACAACAACCACAACAACAACAATCACAACCACAACAACAACTACAACCACAACAACCACCACCACAACAACCACAACAACAACAACAACCACAACAACAACCACCACAACAACCACAACAACCACAACTACAACAACCACAACCACAACAACCACAACAACAACAACCACAACCACAACAACAACAACCACAACAACAACCACAACAATGGATGTGGTAGCTTAGTGGTTAAGGCATTGGACTACTGATCGGAAGGTTGTGTGTTCAAATCCCTGGTCCACCAAGCTGCAACTACTGGGCCCCTGAGCAAGGCCCTAAAAAAAAATGAGATGAAAATGTAAGTCGCTCTGGATAAGGGCGTCTGCTAAATGCCAGAAATGTAAATGGAAATGTAAACAACCACAACAACAACAACAACAATCACAACAACCACAACTACAACAGCCACAACAACAACCACAACAACAACAACAACAGCCACAACAACAACCACCACCACAACCACAACAACAACAACCACAACAACAACAACAACAGCCACAACAACAACCACCACCACAACCACAACAACAACAACCACAACAACAACCACAACCAGGGTTGGGAAGGTTCCTGTGGAAATGTAGTAGGTTACAGATTATAAATGATCCTGTTTAAAATGTAATAAGTAGTGTAATTTTTCAATAACTTTATAAAAGTAAAGGAACTGATTACATTTGATTACTTTTTATGTTTTTAATGGATATTTTCAGCTAAATCATTTCTAGACATTTATAGCAGGCAGGGTTAACCTTACAGTAATACTCAACTCTGTTTACTGTTAGAATTTCTACATCACTTTAATTAAGATTATATTTATTTAATTTTAATCACAGCCACGACACCAGACTTCATAACAAACACTGTTTAATACTGTTTTAGGAATCAAACCTTTACATAGCTCTGACAGGACACACTGGCAAGTAACAATGCCTTGAAAAAAACATAACCTGAAGAAATAAAACATACATAAACCCAAACAGTTAACAAAACAGTTAATAAAAGAAAAACACTGGTGTCTCATAGCCTTCAATGCTAAAGCTCTGATTTTATAAAGGACATTCCAAATGAAACTGGATTAATGTAACATTGCTCTGGTCAGAGGAGGCTGTTGGTGCCCTGAATTTCACACCTCCATGACTTTGTGAGTCATAATGTATGCTACAATACTAAAATAACTAAGTTATATTAGATCTGACATTACCAACACATTTCAAGGAGGAAAAATGTGAGCTATATATTTTCTATCAAAGGGTTGATAAATAGAAGTGTGCCTGGTAAAGGTAGCTAGCAGACTAGCTCATTTGTTCTGAATGTTTTGAATACAGGTGTTGAATACACTATGGGGTCGATGAAGGTGCTGGCATGTTTTGGTGGATTTTCTCCACATAGCAGCTACAGTAACTCCACTGACCACTCCACTGGCCACTCCACTGACCACTCCGTCACTTTTTATTATACAGAAACCATATATCATTCCAAACTAAAGGCTCTGTTTTTATTTCTGTACACTCACAATAATGACAAAAACCATATGCTTTTATAAAATAAAGAAAGGCTAGGTTACATACCTGCAGATGTTTCCTCAGGTTCCACATTGAAGCCTTTGATGTGGAGAGCATTTTAACAGCTGGAGAACTCATTTTAACAGAACTGTTAGATTTGTCCTTATCGGATTTCAGGATGGAATTATGTTTACATTTCCAGCATTTAAATGCATTGTTATCCCTCGCCATGGAGCCGACTCTCAGACAGGTTGTAGTAGCCTAAAGCTTTCAGCGGTGATGTGGATTAATGTAATTAGCAGACTCGGTGCCGTGAATTCAAACCAGAGAACCAATCAAAAGCCTCAGAATCGCACCGCTTTAACTAAATCTGGCAACACATTAATATTATTCAACATATCCTAGTGTTTTAAAGAAAATATTCAGATGTAACCCTATTTGTAATCTTTAACATTTTCATAAGTAACTGTAATTTAATTACATATTTTTCTCAGTAACTGTAACGAATTACTGTTACATTTATTTTGTAATTAAATTACGTAACGCGGTTACATGTCACTAGTTAACTCCCCAACACTGACAACAACAACACATAATGTGAGGTGACAGGTGAGTAACTGAGTAACAGGTGAGTAACAGGTGAGTAACAGGTGAGTAACTGAGTAACAGGTGAGTAACAGGTGAGTAACAGGTGAGTAACAGGTGAGTAAACATACAGACTTAAACACCAGCAAAAAGTACAAACAGAAAAATACATCTAATACAAAAGCACATGAGTCTTCACAGACATCTTGGTGAGAAGAGTGACTGCTTCTGGGGAAAAAACAGTACAGCTGTCATGTGGGTCTGGTTCTCACAGATCAAGAACCGTTCACCTGCAGAACCATTTTACCTGCAGAACGTTTCTGAAACAGATTGTTCCCCAGGGTGTGTGGAAGTTTTCTGAGTTTGCTTCTTGGCCATAATGTTAAGATAAAACAGGAGCTTCAGATAATGTTCACATCAGACAAGAAGAAAAATCTCAGTGATCTTGGGGACTTTGACCATGACACCAAACCTGGACAGCTGAAGAGTGTATAAGGAAGTTCTTCAGATCTTCTTGCTGTCTAGTTGATCTGTTGTCTCAGATTCCTGTTCCTGACACTAGAGGAACTCTTCAGCTCTTCTGCTGCACTCTGTTCAACATGTTCTACATCCTGAGATGTTCTTCAGCTCATCACATTGGTACTGAGCAGTTATTCTCTGACCCTTTCTCATCAACAAGCTGTTTCTGCAGATGGTTGTGTGTAAAAATCATTGGAGATCAGCAGTTTCTGAAATACTCAAACCTGCACTCATGCCAGGCGTACAGTCTCCATTCTGATGTTGGATATGAACTGAAGCTCTGTATTAAAGCATGAAACTACTGACACGAGGGTAGATTCTGTGACCGATTCTCTTTGCTTTAATATTCTGCTCAGGTTTTAGTGGATAAATATCTATTCAATATGCTGGAGATTCCTAACACAGACACTCAGGAAGCAGGTGAATGTGTTGGAACCATGTGCTAAAAAGGTTGTTCCTCATCCTGATCTCCAGCATGTCCTCGTTCTCCTCCTATAGCTATGCTGTTAGGTGTTGTTACCCCAAGATCATCAGCTTCTCCAGACCTCCAACAATCAGAGAGCTTTTCACTTTGACTGTTTTTCATCCTCATCTTTAGCACTTTTATCATCACTCTTGATCCTCAGAGACATACTGTAGCTAACTCGATGCAGTTTATTTTCAGTGCATTTCAGGAAGGAGTGTGTGTATAGTGATCACCTTGGTGGAGTCGCGTCCTCACAGCTCCAGGGTCTCAGGTTTGATCCTTTATCTCACACGGGTTTCTGTCTGTGTGAATTCACATATGTTCCTCTCAGTGTTCCTGTGGGTTTTCTCTGGGTTCTCCGGTTTCCTCCCACCTCGTGCAGGTATGTGGATTTGCAGTGCTAAATAACCCCTAAATGTGAACGAGTGTGTGAAAGTGTGTGTGCACAGACTGGTGGCCCTTCTCAGTTTGCTCCTGGTATTCCCAGGATAAACGTAACACTGACTAGGATAAAGCACAGAAGATGAAGGTCTGTCAGATTTAAATACACTATGTTGCCAAAAGTTTTGGGACATCTGCCTTTACATGCACATGAATGTAATATGGAGTTGTCCCGCCCTTTGCAGCTATAACAGCTTCAACTCTTCTGGGAAGGCTTTCCACAAGGTTTAGGAGTGTGTTTATGGGAATTTTTGACCGTTCCTCTAGAAGCGCATTTGTGAGGTCAGGCACTGATGTTGGATGAGAAGGCCTGGCTCACAGTCTCCGCTCTAATTCATCCCAAAGGTGTTCTATGGGGTTGAGGTCAGGACTCTGTGCAGGCCAGTCAAGTTCCTCCACACCAAACTCACTCATCCATGTCTTTATGGACCTTGCTTTGGTCACTGGTGTGCAGTCATGTTGGAACAGGAAGGGGTCATCCCCAAACTGTTCCCACAAAGTTGGGAGCATGAAATTGTCCAAAATGTCTTGGTATGCTGAAGCATTAAGAGTTCCTTTCACTGGAACTAAGGGGCCGAGCCCAACCCCTGAAACACAACACCTGAACTCAATGATGTGGAGGGGTGAGTGCATGTATCTTAAAAACTACTATTCCTCATGGTGCTCCTTCTGTCCACTAGAGGGCGTCATAGACTCAGTACCGTGATAGTGGACACACACTATGAGCACGTGCTTGTGTTAGAGCAGTTCTTTCAGCTGAACACTTTACTGTGTTTTGTAATTAACAATAAATGACCACTGAGTTTAAACACTTTATTTTACCCAGTTATCAGTTATAATGTCGGAAGGCGCATTACTTTTTAAACACAGAAATGCATCTTGGGATTTTTATAATGTTTTATAGCAACATTAACACATTAGATTGAATCCAAAGTTTGATTAGAGTTAAAAGAATTTTTGCTTCACAAAATTTAATGAACAATTACACAGCTGGCTGTAACTGAGTCTCACAACTGATTTGAGTAGATAGATAGATAGATAGATAGATAGATAGATAGATAGATAGATAGATAGATAGATAGATAGATAGATAGATATAGTGTCTCTAGTTGTCACCATTGTGTTGGTTAGCGCTTGAATTTTAAAAAGGTTTTAAACTCTTTCAGTGGATAATGAAGTAAAAAGTTCAGGCTAAATGAAGGTTTGAACTTAAAGCATAAAGTTTGCACTCAGTCTTCTTACATCAAACGTACAACAGCGCGCATGTTCATGCCACCCAATCAGCGCCGCGCTTGTGCTCACCTGGCGTGTAGGTGAGAAAGGACACGCCCCCAAAATTCAGCGTTAACACGTTCGTGTTCGGCTGCGTGCTTTTTCTCACCTAGCGTGTGAAGTGCCAGTGAAGTGGATTCGGGAGCTGAAGATTGGAAGATTTATTAATTTAATCTTCAGTTTTAATTCTTTGGACATTTTTTTGGACAGGGAGACATGGACTTCAGCAGTGGATTATCGGACAAAAAGGTGACGTGTTTTAATTTAGTCTGGTTTTCTAATAGAGAGTAAAATGCAACATAGACAGGGTTATGATAAGAGTTCATGTCATCAGATCAACACATGAGGAGATTCAGCGCTTTATAAAGACTTATAAAACAGTGCGCTCTTGATGTCCTGCTACGCCTGGACCTGCAGTTTCCTGTTTGTGTATTTATTTCTATATCATGACGCTGTAGTAGTAGTAGTAGTAGTAGTTGTGTAACTAAGCCGTTAGACCTGTGCTTCATTAACACCAGATGTTTTGTGTAAGTTCAGCTGAACTGGACAGAGAGATGATTTATCAGAAATATTCCTGCTCTTCCTCCTGCCTTGTCTCAGCCTCCTGTAGGTGAAAGTCTGTGCACTTTAAAACCTCTGAAGTTAATCTCATGCTGGTTGTGTGTTGCAGCTCACAGCTCTGTCTTCCGTGTACGTCTCCTGTCTCACTGTAAGGTCAGTTTCACTCTGTCTTCACTTCTCTACACTTTATTACTGCAGGTCAGTCCAAACGGAAACGCCACTTTAAACAACTCGAGTTTTTCTATCGCACTTTATAAAACATAATTATAAAAGAAAGAGAATTAATAATGCAGGAGTGTGTGTGTGTGTGTGTGTGTGAAAATCAGTCAGAAAAATGATTTGCAGTGTCGTGTTGTCATTACAGCAGCAGCATTTAAAACTGCACCAAATATAATAAAGAGTACATACTTAATTATATATATTTACTAGAACTCACACCAAACAGAACAGACAGGGAAGCTTCATGGATCATTATCAGCAGAACAAATTTCTCAAAAAATAAAAAATAAATAAATAAAATAAACAAATAAATAACAGTTTGAACTTATTATTTAATAGCTAAAAGTTTCTCATTCATTTTAAATTTTATTTCACACTGTTGTGTGTTAATAACATGTTTTAAAATGTGAATTTAACGATGTGTGTGTGTGTGTGTGTGTTCGTGTTCATAATAGAGATGTGATGCATTCCAGCCCTTTTTATCTTTTTTAAATGTTTTCATCACAGAGTCACTGAAACCTCACGTGACCCCACAGTGAGAAGACTGAGGAGAAAATCTAACAGTTCAATTTGATCAGAATAAGTTCACTTTATAACAGTCATGTGTGAGTGAGGATGGGTTAAGAAGGGTTCATTAGAGGCCATTAGAGAGATGAACCTAGTAAAGCTGTGAATTAAAAATGAGTTTGTAAATAAACCCACTCCTCATTTCAGCACCACTTCCCCTGGACAGTGTCCACCTCCGTCTCCTCACCACATCCGGTTACTGCAGTATTTCAGTCTTTAATCATGTTCAATTCAACACCACAGACTGTTAGATCATTGTGTGAAGTAAAATCTTTTTATTTACAGTTTCATTGGGAGCTGCTCTGTTTTCATTGCATCGATTGTAAAGAGAAAAAAACTCAATGAACAGGTAATACTGAATAATCTCTTCATTACTGTGTGTGTGTGTGTGTGTGTGTGTGTGTGTGTGTGTGTGTGTCACCTGCAGCTCACCTTGTATTGCACAAGTTCCTTCTGTATTTGTTTTTTTTATTGATTCAAGATTAGAGAAACACAGAAAGCTGACTCTTCCTCCATCAGTGGCTGAGAAAAGCACGACAGAAAATGTTTCAGATCTTAAATATTTCTTAGATTTATAATTAAACACAAAATTCAGACTCTATAACCACAAACCACTGCTGATGAATTCTCCTAAAGTGTGTTTGTGTTCATGCAGCAACACATTCTCTCATTTCTCTGATTAAAAATAAAAGAGGACATAAACATGTCTTATGATTTATAAATCCTCTATTCACTATATCTTATATTACATTATTATTAATTGTATAATTGTGACTCAAATTCAGCATTCATTTGAACAGCAAAATAATATTTATTTATGTATAAATACACTATATTGCCAAAAGTTTTGGGACACGCCTCCACATCATTGAGTTCAGGTGTTGTTTTTCAGGGGTTGGGCTCGGCCCCTTAGTTCCAGTGAAAGGAACTCTTAATGCTTCAGCATACCAAGACATTTTGGACAATTTCATGCTCCCAACTTTGTGGGAACAGTTTGGGGATGACCCCTTCCTGTTCCAACATGACTGCACACCAGTGACCAAAGCAAGGAGTCCTGACCTCAACCCCATAGAACACCTTTGGGATGAATTAGAGCGGAGACTGTGAGTTTTGTAAATAAAAAGATTTTACTTCACACAATGATCTAACAGTCTGTGGTGTTGAATTGAACATGATTAAAGACTGAAATACTGCAGTAACCGGATGTGGTGAGGAGACGGAGGTGGACACTGTCCAGGGGAAGTGGTGCTGAAATGAGGAGTGGGTTTATTTACAAACTCATTTTTAATTCACAGCTTTACTAGGTTCATCTCTCTAATGGCCTCTAATGAACCCTTCTTAACACATCCTCACTCACACATGACTGTTATAAAGTGAACTTATTCTGATCAAATTGAACTGTTAGATTTTCTCCTCAGTCTTCTCACTGTGGGGTCACGTGAGGTTTCAGTGACTCTGTGATGAAAACATTTAAAAAAGATAAAAAGGGCTGGAATGCATCACATCTCTATTATGAACACTTTGCAGTCATGTTGGAACAGGAAGGGGTCATCCCCAAACTGTTCCCACAAAGTTGGGAGCATGAAATTGTCCAAAATGTCTTGGTATGCTGAAGCATTAAGAGTTCCTTTCACTGGAACTAAGGGGCCGAGCCCAACCCCTGAAACACAATGATCTGGAGGGGTGTCCCAAAACTTTTGGCCATATAGTGTATATGCTTTTAAACGTATACTTATAATAATACAATAAATAATATATAAATAAAATATAAAAATAATGAAAATCCAAATCCATATTCTGTATTATAAAGAATATTTATAGTTAATATTATTAAAGTATACCAATATTGCTTTAGTTATTATATAAAATTAAAGTGTTTTTTTCAATGTGTGTGTGTGTGTGTGTTGCAGGTAAAGCCTCTAATCCAGCTGGCTCTAGCGGACCTCTTGGCGTCTCTATGCCTCGGCGTGACGTCCGTGTTGAACTTGGTGTGGTCAGGAGCAGTGAGGAACTGGGAAGTGTTGTGCAGTGCAGGATTATCTCTGTCTCTGGTGAGGAATCACGACATGTGAGAATGAGAAACTGCAGCGAGGCTCATAAAGCAGTCATAAAGCACACACACACACACACACACACACACTAAAATGCTTAGTCATGATGAGGTTTCTGTTTAATGCTGAAATGTAAAAATCAGCCATGTGTCACAAGATGCAACAAATAGAAAAAAAGAATAATTCTATAATCTAATAATAAAGCTGTAAGATGAGCCACAAGTTTATATTTTAATGCTCTTGTTCTTACACATCACTTCATCACTTCATCATTTCATCATTTCATCACTTCTATAGTAACAGCTACATTCCTGAAATCTTCTGAACAACACAAGTGACATCAGGAAGTGAAGATTAAACAGAAGTGTACATGATAAAATGTGGGGCGTGTCGTTCTACTATAAATCAAATGCTGAGCTTCTTGGTAAATTGTTGTGGTGTAAGACAAGTAACACACTCAGGACAGTGCGGGACAGTGCAGGACAGTGCGGGACAGTGCGGGACAGTGCGGGACAGTGCGGGACAGTGCAGGACAGTTCTAATCCACATCAGGGTGATATCAGTAACTCTGCTGGAGTCTCAGTTCTCCAGTGTGGATTACTTTCATGTAGCTGCACAGTCTGAAGTGTACTAATCATTTCACTAATAATAATAATAATAATAATAATAATAATAATAAAAATAAATAAAAAATAATAATAATAATAAAAGGTACAATTCTCATATGCACTTATACTTTATATTATTTCCATAATTTATCTAGATTATGTTAATGCCATTTTACAAATTTAATATGAAAACAGGTTTATTTTTTACTTTAAATCTCAAACTGCTGTGTGTTAGACCTGCCCTTATGTAGTGAGCAGATATACCGAGCAGGTGTGTTACTGTGTGTGTTGTTGTGTGTTACAGTGTGTGCTGTTGTGTGTTACCATGTGTGTTATTGTGTTAGTGTTTGTGTTACTGTGCGTCTTGCTGTGTGTGCTGTGTGTGCTGTGTGTGTTGTTGTGTGCTGTGTGTGTTGTTGTGTGTTACTGATCATCTCTGTTTCTCTGTCAGATGTTTTATTACGTCTCGTTCCTCCTCGTCATCGTTTATGCCTTCGAGTCAGCGCACAGCCTTCAGGGCTGGAGAGAGGAAGACGAGGGAGTGTTCACACCTCAGGTGATCACTGATATAAACACACACACACATTCACACACACACACACACGATATAAATACTCCACACCCTGTTTAAACTCCACACCCTGTTTATACTCCACACCCTGTTTAAACTCCACACCCTGTTTAAACTCCACACCCAGTTTAAACTCCACACCCTATTTAAACTCCACACCCAGTTTAAACTCCACACCCTGTTTATACTCCACACCCTATTTAAACTCCACACCCAGTTTAAACTCCACACCCTGTTTATACTCCACACCCTGTTTAAACTCCACACCCAGTTTATACTCCACACCCTGTTTATACTCCACACCCTGTTTAAACTCCACACCCTGTTTATACTCCACACCCAGTTTATACTCCACACCCTGTTTATACTCCACACCCTGTTTATACTCCACACCCAGTTTATACTCCACACCCTGTTTATACTCCACACCCTGTTTAAACTCCACACCCTGTTTATACTCCACACCCTGTTTATACTCCACACCCTGTTTATACTCCACACCCAGTTTATACTCCACACCCTGTTTATACTCCACACCCTGTTTAAACTCCACACCCTGTTTATACTCCACACCCTGTTTAAACTCCACACCCTGTTTATACTCCACACCCAGTTTATACTCCACACCCTGTTTAAACTCCACACCCTGTTTAAACTCCACACCCTGTTTATACTCCACACCCTGTTTAAACTCCACACCCTGTTTAAACTCCACACCCTGTTTAAACTCCACACCCTGTTTAAACTCCACACCCAGTTTAAACTCCACACCCAGTTTATACTCCACACCCTGTTTAAACTCCACACCCTGTTTAAACTCCACACCCTGTTTAAACTCCACACCCTGTTTATACTCCACACCCTGTTTAAACTCCACACCCTGTTTAAACTCCACACCCTGTTTAAACTCCACACCCTGTTTAAACTCCACACCCAGTTTATACTCCACACCCTGTTTAAACTCCACACCCTGTTTAAACTCCACACCCAGTTTATACTCCACACCCTGTTTATACTCCACACCCTGTTTAAACTCCACACCCTGTTTAAACTCCACACCCTGTTTAAACTCCACACCCTGTTTATACTCCACACCCTGTTTAAACTCCACACCCTGTTTATACTCCACACCCTGACTGTTTATGGAGGCTCAGGGTTTTGTGTTTGTGATGTAATGTGACTGTAAAAACCTCACACAAAAGCTCTGCACACGTGAATGTGAATAAAAACATGAAGGTCAGGTGACAGGAACAGAAATCCCCTTTCTGTTTAATATTTACAGAGAACTCTTATATAACTCTTTTATATTTCCTGGTTAGTCTCCGGTCAGTATGCCCTCTGTCACATTAAAGTAAAAAGATTTTCATAAAAAAGAAATTCAGCCAAGAAAAAATTAAAACCCAACAATTAAAAACAGTGTAAAAGCTTTAGTGTGGTTGATGTGAATCATGTGTGTTTTTCTACACTTTTAGAAATCTAGTTAAATCTAGAACCCTTCAGTGTTTCTCCTGTCAGGGTTCCAGACTAGAACCTTTTAGAAGGCTAAGAGCACTAAACAATCAGAAGAGTGTGGCTAAGGTTCCAGTGTCGTATTTATAGTGTAGAAATATGTAAATGAGGTTTATTATGATATGTTAATGTAAATGAGAGTTATGTTTCTATCTTTAATAAGTGTCATGTTCGTGCCTGTTCTCACGCTCTCAGGACAGCAGCAGTGGCAGCAGGAGGAAGAGGAGGATGATGATCGATCTGCTCTATGTGCTGGTGTGGTGAGTAACTGAACTCAGATCAGTCAGGCTTCATTAGCTCTGATTAATTACACTAACAGCATGATTATATAATATACAAAATATAATACAAAATATATATACAAAAAATATAATACTATATATATATATGTGTGTGTATATATACACTGACCAGGCATAACATTATGACCACCCGCCTAATATTGTGTCGGTCCCCCTTTTGCTGCCAAAACAGCTCTGACTCGTCCTGCACTGTGTATTCTGACCCATTTCTATCAGAACCAGCATTAACTTCTTCAGCAATTTAAGCAACAGTAGCTCGTCTGTTGGATCGGACCACACGGGCCAGCCTTCGCTCCCCACGTGCATCAATGACCCTCGGCCACCCATGACCCTGTCTCCGGTTCACCACTGTTCCTTCCTTGGACCACTTTTGATAGATACTGACCACTGCAGACCGGGAACACCCCACAAGAACTGCAGTTTTGGAGATGTTCTGATCCAGTGGTCTAGCCATCACAATTTGGCCCTTCGTCAAACTTGCTCAAATCCTTACACTTGTCCATTTTTCCTGCTTCTAACACATCAACTTTGAGGACAAAATGTTCACTTGCTGCCGAATATATCCCACCCACTAACAGGTGCCATGATGAGGAGATACTCAGTCTTATTCACTTCACCTGGCACTGCCCACAGTGTTATACCTGACCGGTGTATGTATATATACACACTCAGTATGTTTTATTTATTACGAATTAATTCTCTCTCCTCAGGCTGCTCCCTGTGATTGTATTTGTCGTCTACATCACTACAGTTTCTTTTCCTATGATGTCTCTTTTTCCCTCACATCAATCCTTCAATTATAAAGAAAGTGTTCAGCCCAACACACACTTCTGCAACAGGTACACACACATCTCAGAAAATAGTAAATATTAAGACATTCTGTAATATATCTAGGGCTATGCAAACGTGTGTGTGTGTGTTCTGTTGCAGTTGTATTCTGTTCCTCCAACTGCACATAGATGATGATGAAGTCTGTTCCACTGTGGTATGTCTCTCTCTCTCTCTCTCTCTCTCTCTCTCTCTATCTATTTTCTTTCACACACACACACACACACACACACACTGACATTCCTATTTTTTTTTATTAATAATTATTTTATCTGATGAATTCCCCCTAATTTGTGTATTAAACAGGATTTAATACAAATTAAATATATCAAGATTTTCACTTTTACAAGTGTGCTGTTCGGCCTCATCTGCTGTACTGTAAGTACACACACACATACACACACACAAAAAACAAGGGGGATATATATATTTTTGTATACACACAGTGATGTCTCTGTCTCTCTGTAGTGGATGTACTGGAGGCTCCAGGTGAGGATGAGGCGTTATGATGGTGTGGGGAGAACAGACAGGATCTGGTCCTCAGCCAGGTACATGATCCTCATCATCATCCTCTGCTGGACTCCGGGTGAGTTTACACACACACACACACACACACACAGATTTGAAACATATGACATGTTTATAAAGTGATGAGGACACGCCCCCAGAGAATGACTCAGAATCTGCTCATGTTCTTCTCCAGCTCTGCTGCTGATTGGTTTATCGTTCATTTGCTCTGTGACGGAGAAAATGTTTCCTCTCTTCATCATACAGGTGAGTTATAGCTCCTTAAAATCTCAGAAAGTTCTGTCGCAGCTGTATGACCATGATTTACTCTTTGTGTGTGTGTGTGTGTGTGTGTGTCTGTAAGGCTGTGTCAGTCTCTCTCCATGGTTTCCTCAACAGCATCGTCTATGCCTGGAGACGGCGTAACTTTCGAGAAGCTGTGCTCGGGGAGAGAATGCCTCTGCTGACGTACACACACCGAGCTTTCTTCGACCAATCGCTGAGAAACGATGCAGAGGAAACAGGAAGTGGACAAAATTCATTTCAGACCTTCAGAGACTAATTATGTTCAAGAAGAAGAACTGAAGCAAAAATTCAACGTACAGACCCTACAGGAGATTAGATCCAAATGACCATTGGTGATTTATTACATCTGCAGGAACTTCTGAGTCTCAGGAGGGTGACAGACATTAAAAATCACAAACATCAGAATTCACACCTCTGCCTTAAATCATCTGTTAGCCAGCGTAGATATTTTAAATAAAGGAAAAGTTATCTAACGTATCTGATTATGAGCACACACACACACACACACACACACACACAAAAAAAATACAGCGTGACCCGAACACCAGCAACTTTCTCCATCTGGATATGACACTTCTGACTCTGATCACAGCTCTGAGGTGGAAACTGTGTGTGTGTGTGTGTGTGTGTGTGTGTGTGTGTGTGTGAGTGTGTATGTATGTGAGGTTTGTGAGAATAACAGACTGAGTTTGGCTGTATAAGTGTTTATTAAAATTAAAATTTTAATAGAATTAAAATGTAAAGCACCTTTTTTATTTGTTGATATTTTTTACTCCTTTGTTGTGTAAGCGGTATTATAGTGTAACATGTGTGCTGGATATAAATGAGCGAACAAACAAACAAACAAACAAACAAATGTGGATTTTTTTTATCACACAGGAAGCAGCTCACTGTATTGCATTAAATTTAGAATGAATTTATTGTAGAATGTATTTTATTTTGTAACACAGTAATGTGAACCTTTGTTAATTATTATTTTCTGATGTGTGTGTTATAAAAACAGCATGTGTGTGTTATATATATAAATATATATATATATATTTCTAAATTTTGAATTTTTAAACACGAGACATTGTTCACATTGCAGGATTGTTTCTAACATGAATGATCCATGAGGTGACTGAGACAATTATGTTTTATTCTTTGTTTTTCTTCTGTTATGTAACAATGACCAAATAAAAAGGTGAACAATTTCTGTCTAAATGATACCACAGTTCTATTCTGTACACACACACACACACACACACACACACACACACGAGTAAATGATTAAATGAAGTCAAGTGGCTATCTACTGTGGTCAGTTAGGAGCTTTGCTCTGTATGTGTGTGTGTGTGTGTGTGTGTGTGTGTGTGTGTGTGTGTGTGTGATATCTTATAGTCTGATCATATCCAGGTCATGTGTTGTGCAACAGTGTACAGTACAGGGGTCTATCAGTGTTTTGACTGTGTTTCTCTCTGGAATTATACAGGTTAATTCTTCCATCATAGAAAATAAAAATGATTTAAAAAATTCTGGATATAATAAAAAGTCTTAAACTCTGAGATTATTCATCAGTGACTTCAGTGGAAGTGATCAGAGTTTGATATCATTTTGATGTTAGATTTAGAGTAATAAAACTAGTCTCTTTATTAGTGTTGAGGTTTAAAAACTGTAATGTCAGACAAGTGAATGTGTGTGTGTGTGTGTGTGTGTGTGTGTGTGTGTGTGTGTGTGTGTGTGTGTGTGTGCTGGGGTGGGATCAGAGGTTAATAGATTCATTTAGATTTTTAAGTTCCACGTTTTATGTTTATGGCCAGATCGACCAGTATCTTTGACCACATAGGGCAGTCAGGGCTCAAGTGGTTAAGGCTCTGGGTTGTTGATCGAAGGTCAGGGTTCAAGCTCCAACACTACCAAGCTGCCCCTTGAGTAAGGTCCTTAACTGTCTCTGCTCCAGGAGCACTGTGTCATTGCTGCCCCTGTGCACTGACCCTAACCTCCTCAGCTAGGAAACATGAAGAGAAGAATTCAGCTGCGCTGTAATGTTTGTGTAGTGATAATAAAGGCTTAGTTAGTTAGAGAGGTTCTCTTTCTTTTACTTTATGTCCAAATGTCCAAACACAACCAGACACACTCCTATCTTTATGGGAATAAATATTAAAAGTTTATGAGTTGTAAGTTTTAAGGTTTTTAGTTTTGAATTATTTCACATAGATGATCACCAAGGAGGAGAGTTAAACGCTCTAAAACTCTCACCACTAGAGGGCGCCTCTCTCTCTCTCTCTCTCTCTCTCTCTCTCTCTCTCTCTCACACACACACACACACACATGCCGCATGTTAATAAATCCATTGAACAGATTAGTGTGTAGGAATAACACTGCATCATCCTGCTCTAGTGTATCTTACACACTGTTGTGAGTTGTGTGTGTTGTGTGAGAAGGGTCAGTGCCGTGTAAAGGGTAGGGCGTTTCTCTCATCAGGACCGGGGGGAAGAGGAGAGGAGAGGAGAGGAGAGGAGAGGAGAGAGCTCCACCTCCTCGTGCTCAGTCTCTCCGTTACTTACACCGAGAGTTGCTGAAAGTTTCCCATCAGGGCAAAAGGTGAGTAAATGTGGGGTAAAAAGGGGGTGAACTTAATGTTAGCGCTGTAGGAGCTGGAGTGGGGTTGAGGATTAAAGTGAGTACTGTGAGTATTAGACAGTAAGTGAACAGTAAACCCGCTTACCGGACAGTCTTCTGTCGCATGCTGGATCGCCGCTTCTCTTTGTCCAGATTCTGTTTCACTAAAGACACAGAAAAGCAGTTTAACTTCTTTAATCTGAGACTAGACTTTACTCTGTTTTAAACACACTCTGCAGTGTAGAGCAGTGAAGACACACTGTTCCTCTGAGTGTTACAGAGATCTTCACTGAACATTAGAACATCATACAGACTGCTAGAAATGTTCCCTTAAAGGTTCTTGTGTTGTTCCACCGAGGAACCCTTACAGATTCAGTGTGGTGTTATTGTACATAAAGATTATTAATAATATTATATTTGATATATTTATTCAATGTTTAATTATAATGTAAATAAGATGTTAATTATTAATTGTGAGCGTTCAGAAAATATTCCCATTCCCATAGAACCCATTTAGTAGGCTAAGAGCCCTTCATTTTTCAAAGAACTCTTGAAGAACCATTTTTCCTAGGCATGAACAGAACCTTCAATGAACCGCACAGAGGTGAAACTGAGGAACCCTTAGGAGAATTGTTAAGGATAGTACATTTTTAGAAAAGGGTTCTGTATGTGTTCATTGGATAATTAAGGGTTCTTAGTTTCCATAAGGTTCTACTCTACTTTGAACTGTTTCTAATAGAAAAAAACCAGAATGTTCTAAAGGTTCTACAAAGACGCTTTAAATGTTTCCTCATGGACGAGTGAATAATCCATAACGGTTCTGAAATGTTTAAGAGTGAACACTGCGTGGAATATTCCATAAAACATTTTACACACCAATTAGAATAATAAAGGACTTGATGTTTATAATTTCTAGTCCATTGATGTTTATTCATTCCAGATGTTTTTATCCAGAGTGACAATGGTTTTGGAAATGAGGGCATTTAAGAGCAATATATTTCTAAAGCTTTAGAACTTTAACATTAAACATAGCAAATCTTTCTGCATGGACACTCATCCATCGCTCCCTATCTCCTGTACCTCAAACACAGATAATGGACATGTGTTCACTCTGATCTGGTCACCAAGGTCACTTCCTGTTGGCTCTGTTGTTTAGAAAACTTTAAGAATTTTTTTTATTATTATTATTTCAATGGTTCCTGCTTGAAGAAGTCATAAAGGACGTTAGTGGGTTCTTCCTCAGAATTGCCTGAAAGCTTATGATTTGATCAGTAAGAAGAGTAATCCTTAACGCTTAGCCCTGCTTGGACTCTGTATATTCTGGATAAAAGCTTCTGCCTTTGAGGGAGAATTTTATAATGCCTGTTCCAGTTTTCGTTAGAACCCCTGGAAAAAGTTTATTGAATAAATCTGACATTTCAGCAGTTTTCTGTTGTTTATAGTCTGAGTGTTAGCACACGTGTTCTGTATTGTATAAAGTAATCAGTTCTCCAAACCCGTCAGATGTGTGACCAAAACTCACTTGTGGTGTGATGTTTTCCAGTGAAAAGAATGGGAGCAAAGGTGAGCCGGAGGAAGAGCGATGGAGCTGGAGCTCCTTCTGAGCAGAAACATGATGATCTTGAGGCTGAGGTTAAGGCTGAAACCATGCCTGCAGAAGAGTCTCCTCAGATGGACATCACACCCAGAGATTTTACCACACGAGCTGTTGTTAGTGAAGAATCTGGAGATGTTCTAAACAAAAGCACGGAGACCGTGGAGGCCAAGGTGGCGTCTGTCGGTGTGGAGGATCCGACAGAGCTGGTGGCTGCCATTCCAGACCCCGAAGCCAAGCATGACTCACTGATGGGTTTTTCCCAAGAGTTTTCAACCAAAATTGAGTTTTCCATCCCTGGATCTCCAGCAGAACCCGTCTCCATCCCATGTGAGCCTTTAACCTCAGAGGACCACAGTATCACTGAACCTCCTGAGCTTTTTGCAGAAGCTGTGGTTGGAGATGTTGAAGCTTTAGCAATGGAGTCTAAAGCAGTTTCTGGTCAGGAGGCATCTAAGACTGATGAGATGTTGGTGAACTTTGACCCACTGGTTATTCTGGGAGACGTGTATTCAGGGCCAAATGCAACCGTCAATGCGGTCAATGAACTTAAATAACCATGTGATTGTATACTGAGAGAAAACAACTGGTAAAAGGACAATATGTACAAACAGAGAGAGAGAGAGAGAGAGAGAGAGAGAGAGAGAGAGAGAGAGAGAGAGAGTAATCAATAAAATCACAAGTATTAATAAAAATATATTCAGTGCAAGCAGTTACAGTGCTATAATCCTGAATGGGCACTGGATGAATAACGGCAAAGTCAAGAGAAAACAAACCGCAATCCTCAAACGTGTAATCCGCTTTATATCTCGACCAGCAACTACTGTGGAAAAGTTGCGATATTTCATTAAACCCAGTGGTGTAAATCATCTCCGAGTGTATTATTATAAGCTACATTCTACAATCCCATGACTGAGCTGTTTCAGGAAAGAAGCGCCCTCTGGAATAAAACCAATAAAATCTGGGAAAGATGAGGAGTCTCAGTGCACAGGAAAAAAACTTTGCACATATTCAGACAGAATGTAATGAGATTTCCATGTGCTGCATCAAGAGTTCCATTACATATTTACAACACACACACACACACACACACACACACTGGAAGGTTCTCCACTAGATGTTGGATTGCGTCTGTGGGGATTAGTGATCATTCAGCTACAACAGCATTATTGAGATCAGACTCTGGTGTTGGGTGAGGAGGTCTGGGGGTCATGTAGGGTTGAGGTCAGGACTCTGTGCAGGACACTCCAGTTCTTTCACTTCAACCTTCAACATACCATGGGGGCACATGGGTGTGATGGTCAGGTGTCCAAATAGTTATGGCTGCATAGTATATGTTTTCTCAGACGGGTACTCAGAGGATATTTTGTATCTAGAGACATTGTTGTAGGGTCCAATTTCAATCCTACTCTGTTTCCCAACAGCCTTAAAGTTCTGAGAGATTTCGAGAATTGTGAACCGTAATAAAGTTTGTAACAGAACACAATCTGGTAACACACCGATACGATGGTGGACAGGTGGTGACAGGACCAGAAGAGAAACAAAAGTTCACTTTACTTTATTGTCTCATGGAGTGTATGAGCCTTTCTGTGTGTGTGTGTGTGTGTGTGTGTGTGTGTGCCAGTAAAGAGAAAACATAACAGCTTTGTATGCTAATGAACTACAAGGATTCCCATTTGTAGAGGTCTGTTTGGAAAATAATCTATTCTATTGTTCTTTCAATAAAATAACAAGTATTCAATATTTTAATCAGCACTAAAAGTAAATAAACACATCTTAAGAAACAACCACAGCTTTCTGCGTTAAAAGCTTGACCTGCTGTTTACACGTTAACAGTCCAGACTTTACAGACCACATTAATGAAGTCTTTGTCCAGCACATTCCTGTGTTATGAGGTCTTAGGTCAGCGCTGAGCCCTGCTGTAGTTTTCTGGAAAAAAGGAAAGATAATTACATGCTTTCTTCTTTTTCTACTTTCCATAATTCTAATCCTTTCCCGCTAAGCACTGATTCTATCAGGCAGAACCCTACAGTCAGGGTACAGTCAAACATTATAGGGATAAAATAGTTTAATAATTTAATGATTCTTTTTTTCCCTCTACTTTCTAGTTCTCTATTTTTGTAAAGTTGCTTTGACACAATGTCCATTGTAAAAGGCGCTATACAAATAAATTGAATTGAAATTATTATTCACTTATTAAAAAACAATAATATACAGATGCTGTTACTCTGTGCTTGATGATGTGAAATGTACTGTTCAGTGGGTCTCACCTGTATTTCTTGGCCAGGTCTACATTTGTGCGTCCCTGCTGGAAGGGATACGCCCACAGTATAGTGTTCCAAGAGTGACCAAAACGGCTCACACCCTCACTGAGGTACTTCAGTTCATCTACAGAATAGTCTTTCCTGTCTCTGTAGCTGTCAGAGGATCAGAACCAGAGTTACTCTTACTCAAACCTGCATTTTAATTTCATTTAGTATTAAAAATGAGCTACAATACATTAACAAACATTAGCAGTGGCTCCACTGTGTTCATAGTACATAAACCCTAAAAAAGTAAGAATTGTGTCTTTTTATTAAGAAAAGGAAGTAATAATTGGCTTAAAACAGACACTTCTTACACAACCGGGGATCTTTAACAAACAAAATCAAATCCTTAATGTCCTTTACTCACTGTGCATGCTCACTACATAGGGTATAAAATAGTGGTCAGTAGAACCACACGTGACAGTGAGACTAATACACACATTACCTACACATCATATACACATACATACAAATATACATACATACAAATCCTCATCTGCCTGAAACTAAAGTTAGGAAATCTTTATTAGTAATACACAATAACTAATACAGTTTTACACACTATCCTCTAATGAAAGTCATCATACACTCTGCCTTCCATCATTGCCCCCTGGATTTTGGAGTCTGGACACATATCTCTTTTCCACGGCTGAGCCTAAAAAGGAGGAAGAGAAAGAAATAAGCAGATACAGGTGGTGTAACAAAATGACCGTACCCAATTAGTGGAAGCATGCTGAAGGTACAAACTGCATTTTTTGGGCTTGTACACCCTTTTAGTACATAACATGCAAGGTTTTTGTGCAGAATGTGTCCACTTTATAGGCAAACCACTCAACATCATCATCATCATCATCGCCTGTAACAAGATTTCTTGAAGCATTCTTGAGATCCTGGGCCAGTCATTCCAGTTTGTCCCCAGGTGAGTCCCATTTTCTTAATATCTGCCTCCAGTGCATGAGACCAGGTGTTCCTTGGTTTCTCTTCCATCAACAGTAAACATCTTGAATTTTAAAAACCTCTTGTTGTTGTGCATGAAATATCTAAATATTTTACAGTTCGACGTGGAAACCTGATAGACAGGAACGTTCTGATGTATATCTACTTCACTTTTAAATTTTCTGTATGTAAAAAAGACTCATGGCGAGTGTGTGAGTAATGCCACTCACTTTAACACTGCTTGTGCTCACGCATGCAGTAACACACACAGGCCTGCACATGCGCGCACACACACACACAAACACACACACACACACACACACAGAGTTCCCAGATCCACTCTACATCAACCCAACTCACTGCCAACATCATAACTGGATAAATCATCAAAATATCAACAAAACATCTGTTCAAAAAAGAAAAACAAACTTAACTTGCCCTGTGTTTCACCCGATCTCTTCAGTGGAGTGAGATTTATCACTAAAAAGCAGTATATAGAGAGAAAGAAGAAACGGTTTTTGGCAAGAAAGGAGCACACAGATTGCTCAAGTAAGAAATTGGAACACTAATGTTTAAGGACACTACATTACGGTCTGTCAAAATACAAAATAAAATTCTACTTAAACTAAATTCTTACACCTGAAAGCGTCTCCATGATTTGTCCCGTTTTTGTTACCCTCTCTTTCTTCTTTTGTGTGTTTGGTGACTCCAAAGTCATGTGTGTTATCATGACCACATGTGCGTGTGACCCCATCGATGCGCATGTTTCTCTTCAGAAGATCCTCAGCTCTCTGCAGCACCAAGTGGAACTCACACTGACTTTTACAGCTGCGCAGAACCGCACCCACTGACCTGCTGTTCACCTCGTCCATCCCGCTCACACACCCTGACAAAAAAACAAGACTTGAGCTACACATAAACCTACACAAAAAACTAAACCCACAAAAATACTAATCCGTTAATAATCCGATTTCCAAATTTTTTTCAAGAAAGAGCAAGTTTTTGGTGCAGAGGAACTTGACTGACCTGCACAGAGTCCTGACCTCAACCCGATAGAACACCTTTGGGATGAATTAGAGCGGAGACTGCGAGCCAGGCCAAAACTGCGATGTCTGCCTTTACATGCACATGAATGTAATATGGAGTTGTCCCGCCCTTTGCAGCTATAACAGCTTCAACTCTTCTGGGAAGGCTTTCCACAAGGTTTAGGAGTGTGTTTATGGGAATTTTTGACCGTTCCTCTAGAAGCACATTTGTGAGGTCAGGCACTGATGTTGGACGAGAAGGTCTGGCTCGCAGTCTCCGCTCTAAAGGTGTTCTATGGGGTTGAGGTCAAGTTCCTCCACACCAAACTCGCTCATCCATGTCTTTATGGACCTTGCTTTGTGCACTGGTGTGCAGCCACAAAGTTGGGAGCATGAAATTGTCCAAAATGTCTTGGTATGCTGCATTAAGAGTTCCTTTCACTGGAACTAAGGGGTGGATTTTTTTTAAATGTGGATTTTCCCAAGACCCCACGAACACATCAGTAATGTTTTATCTACTTTCTCATTTTCTAGTTGTCGTTTTTCTTATCAGGTGTTCTCACTGACAGTACGAATACACACCTGCACAGCGGAGCATGCTGGGCTTAGAGGTAGCTGGAGTGATGAGAATCCTCTCAATCTCACTATCCAAGAGCTCAGAGCACACAGACAGCTCATCTGAGCAGAGAACACAACACTAAAGATCAGTTTACTGCTTCAGAGAAACAATACTCTTCATTTAATTCCACAATTTGTTTTTAAAGATTTGGAGATTTGTTTTAAAGATCGGAGGCTGATGATTTTTCAGATTATTCAGCTCTGGGAGAGATTTATACAGACTTGCGTGTACCCTCAGAGCAAAAAGGAGCCTGATGGCGTCTCTTCATGGGAGCAGGATGTTTGAAAATATCTGGGCTGAAACCCAACAAAAACAGAACAAAAATATATTTAAGAGCAATAATGGAGCATGTGAGGAAAAACAGAAACAAATACATAAAACACAAAGTTATATAATTGTGATTCATAAATGTCTGACTTAAATATTACCCAAATAAATCTGTAGATAAAATATTAATATTTATTAAAATATTAATCTGATATGCATCTGTTTGCTGTATAACTTTGAAAACCTCTTCATGTCCTGTTTTTACACAAAAGATTTTTGTTGCTTTGGTAAATAATATAAATAATCCATACTGCATTTTTAATTTTATTTAACTCAGAGGAAGGACACAGGCATTGAGTGTGTTTTAATATACAGGGAGGAGTTTGGGTTATGATGTAACAAATTTCAAGGACTTTAGTTATGATGCAAAGTACTGGGAGGAGTTTGGGTTATGATGTAAAGCAATGGGAGGAGTTTGGGTTATGGTGTAAAACATTGGGAGGAGTTTGGGTTATGATGTAAAGCAATGGGAGGAGTTTGAATTATGGTGTAAAACATTGGGAGGAGTTTGGGTTATGATGTAAAGCAATGGGAGGAGTTTGGGTTATGATGTAAAACATTGGGAGGAGTTTGGGTTATGATGTAAAGCAATGGGAGGAGTTTGAATTATGGTGTAAAACATTGGGAGGAGTTTGGGTTATGATGTAAAGCAATGGGAGGAGTTTGGGTTATGGTGTAAAACATTGGGAGGAGTTTGGGTTATGATGTAAAACATTGGGAGGAGTTTGGGTTATGATGTAAAGCAATGGGAGGAGTTTGAATTATGGTGTAAAACATTGGGAGGAATTTGGGTTATGATGTAAAGCAATGGGAGGAGTTTGGGTTATGGTGTAAAACATTGGGAGGAGTTTGGGTTATGATTCAAAGCACTGGGAGGAGTTTGGGTTATGATGTAAAGCATTGGGAGGAATTTGGGTTATGATGTAAAGCATTGGGATGAGTTTGGGTTATGATGCAAAGCACTGGGAGGAGTTTGGGTTATGATGTAAAGCACTGGGAGGAGTTTGGGTTATGATGTAAAGCATTGGGAGGAGTTTGGGTTATGATGTAAAGCATTGGGATGAGTTTGGGTTATGATGTAAAGCATTGGGAGGAGTTTGGGTTATGATGTAAGCATTGGGAGGAGTTTGGGTTATGATGTAAGCATTGGGAGGAGTTTGGGTTATGATGTAAGCATTGGGAGGAGTTTGGGTTATGATGTAAAGCATTGGGAGGAGTTTGGGTTATGATGCAAAGCACTGGGAGGAGTTTGGGTTATGATGTAAGCATTGGGAGGAGTTTGGGTTATGATGTAAAGCATTGGGAGGAGTTTGGGTTATGATGCAAAACACTGGGAGGAGTTTGGGTTATGATGTAAGCATTGGGAGGAGTTTGGGTTATGATGTAAAGCATTGGGAGGAGTTTGGGTTATGTTGTAATATATTGTAAGAGGATGCATGAAATAAACAGGTTTAAAGTGGTTTCCTAAATGTAGATCAGTCTGAATATTATAATTAAAATAGTAAATGACTATAATAAAATATATGAAATGTCATAATTTTTACTGAAAAGACTGGCTGAAATAGCTGTGTTTTTATTAAAGCAGAATTTCAGTTATATAAATGAATATGGTCCCACCTGCATGCGTCTCTGTCTTTTGTTGGTAGATTGCTGTGTGTGGCACAGTCAGGGTTCTCATCTTTGCTTCTGTCTCTGTTGAGATTTGTTTCATCTGTTTTACCTCTTTGCATTTGTTCCATCCCTCTGCTTTGCATCACACTCTCTCTTCTTGTTTGTTTCTCACTCTGTTTTGCTACGCTACTTCTTATCACATTCTCTGGCAGTCGCGGATGTTCTCCGTTTCCTTTCTGGAAATGATCCACTGACTTTTCAAAGTCTTTAACAGTCTGACTCTGAACATGCTGCTGCAAACACACACAAACACCTTTTGAAAATGCTATTTTAAATCCAGTTTAATAATAATAATATTTAAAAAAATATAATTGTAAATAATTGAAACAATTCATATGTACGAATCTATTCATGTATGCTAGATTTGATTCACATGTTTCATGACTCACATGATATAATATTGACACTGTGATAAATTATGCCACAGTACCATTTTTTGACATACTGTATCACAGTAGAAGAAATAACACTTTACACCAGACTCTCTTTATTCACTAATATTTAAAGTTTATACGTGATAGATATGCACCACTGGCTCTTGGTTTTTCATTCCCAGCACTGTAACTGGCTGAGGTGGAGGTTGTGTAGGTGGTGTGTAGTTCTGTGGAACGTCCTTAATCCTCGACTCCACCTCATATTCTCGGCTTCGACCTCTGGCCTTTCGCACAACCGATTCTTTCCACAACTTCTCTTTGCATTCCGTGGGCTGAGCTGAAGTATTTTCTACACACCTTCCCAAATCATCCTGAGAAACTCAAACACACAGCCACAAAATAACTTTCTCCCACAATATCAAGAGTTGTCAATATCCCACAATAACACACACACACCAGGTGTCGTCTTTCTAGCTGCTGAATTCTTTGCTGGATTTCCCAGGCTGACTGACGATGTCGCTGGAGATCGGACACCACACTTTGACCTGCTATAGATCCAGATGGAAAGCAACAAAGCAGAGATGAAAGTAATGACTTGAATAATAATGACACAGCTTGATATCTCTTAAACAGGAAACCACCTCACCAAGTTTTTTACATGTTTGCAGTACAAAGGTAGCTGCCTTCCTGACTTCTTCATCAATTGTATCAGTCAAGAGTGAGATCATCAGAGGCAATCCTCCACCCTGCAACAACTGAGTCTGATGCTCCACTACACACAGACAAGACAAAACATTTAGTTTGTTCAGTATCTTTAGAAAAGACAATAGATGTTAGATACACTCTGACCACAAGCATCAGTGCAGTGCCCAAGTGTCAAAACCACAGCCAGCTGGTCTCGTGGACTGAGGTTTGGGCTGGACAGCAACAGCAGGAGGTCTGGTACTAAATGTAGTTCAGACAGAACCGGAGCTAAAGCCTCTGAGAAAGAAAGTCAAAAATACCAAAGTTATACTCAAGTACTCCTTTTTAACAAAATCTCTATCTGTTGGGTGTGTGTGTGTGTGTACATTGCAATAAAGAGAGAGTTGGTTAAAATGTGTGCATGTGTGTTTTACCGGTGTCAGTGATGCAGGCAGACAGTGTTCTGGTCATTACTGTAGCAATCATACAGGCTGCAGGATTCTCTGTGCACTGAGAAACCGCACTGGACAAAGTGTCTGAGAGTGTGAGCAGTCCTCCAACTGATGCAAAATACTCTTGTACACATGCTGGAAAATTAACTCACACAAACGTTACCACAACAGAGAGCACATACACAGCATACACAAGTCATGCTCTACTGCTCATCGTCTTCACTCACAGTTATTAGCCACAGTCATGCCAATGAAGGAGCAGATGGGTTGAGCCAGCTCTGCTCTGAAGGTGGACAGCTGCTGGAGCCACACTTTCACCAGTGGCAACACACACATGCATGCACACTGGTTCTCCTCTGCGAGAGAAATGAGAAAAAGGAAGAGAACAGCATTTTAATGTCAGTATCCAGGACACCCAGTAAAAGCAGATTCCATCATTCCATAAAAATGATATAGAAGCTACTGTACATTTAAACATAACGCACCATGATGCTGTAGCTATAGCACATGGAAGACCACTTCTTCTGAGCTGCACTACACATGAGATCTTTTCAAAATCATAAACAAAGAGCTCCATTAAAACTAACCCTAGAACACCCTTACCAGTTTAACATATCTTTTTTGTGTGATGTGAGCACCATAGCTTTTAGCCAAAATGCTGAAACACAATCATTTAAATGGCACACATAACTAGCAAACAAGCTCAGTACTCATTATTACATTAACCGTTTTTAGCCAAGGGCTTTCACTTACCTCATGAACTAGCTAACAAATTTATGATTAGTCCTCCCTGGTAATTGTAGTTCCCCTTGTAAATCACAAGAGGACACTCTTCAAAATTGCCTACAGTAGGTTCTCGAAATTAGAATCTCAAACCCTACTGGATGTCATTGAGCCCTGCACATGGCTCAGGCTAGTTTTACTGCACATATCCGGTTCAGTTTATGTGGAGAAGCCTGTGTACCATTTTGGGGGTTGTTGACACAGGCACAGAGAGCACTGGACACTGATGTCCACAGCTGCAGCAGCTCATCAGTTCCTTCAGCCATGGGATAAGTACTCCTGACAACACAGCGTGAGACAGAACACACACTGATGACTTCAAGAGAGTGTTTAGAAGGCGTGTGTGTAGCTAATCATCTGTCAGACTTAATTCACAGAGGATTTTACACCACCATCACTGTAGAATGTCTGTGTTTAAAATCACATTATTTTGTTCAGCATTAAATCCACTGTCTCCCTTACACAATCAAATGATGAACAAAGATGTTTTAATCATTTTTAATTAAGAGACATTTCTTCTGTTTTAAGCCTACTGAATTTTGTTAATGTTTACATTTTAATCATGTCTACAAACAAAGGCTCTATAAAACACTGAAATTCACTTAAAATTAGTGTAAAGTTCATGCACCTGAATAAGTTGAGAAGGATATCAATACACTTCGATGACTTAGCAAGGCTCTGTCCCTGCTCTGAGATAAAAAAAAGTACATGTTCATGAATCAGAGGAATGTATGGAGGCAGGCATAAGATCAGCACTAATGAGGAATGGGGGAAAATAATTTTTATTATTTATTTTAACATCATTAATAAGTTACACTATATTGCCAAAAGTTTTAGGACACCCCTCCACATCATTGAGTTCAGGTGTTGTGTTTCAGGGGTTGGGCTTGGCCCCTTAGTTCCAGTGAAAGGAACTCTTAATGCTTCAGCATACCAAGACATTTTGCACAATTTCATGCTCCCAACTTTGTGGGAACAGTTTGGGGATGACCCCTTCCTGTTCCAACATGACTGCACACCAGTGACCAAAGCAAGGTCCATAAAGACATGGATGAGTGAGTTTGGTGTGGAGGAACTTGACTGGCCTGCACAGAGTCCTGACCTCAACCCCATAGAACACCTTTGGGATGAATTAGAGCGGAGACTGTGAGCCAGACCTTCTCATCCAACATCAGTGCCTGACCTCACAATTGCGCTTCTAGAGGAACGGTCAAAAATTCCCATAAACACACTCCTAAACCTTGTGGAAAGCCTTCCCAGAAGAGTTGAAGCTGTTATAGCTGCAAAGGGCGGGACAACTCCATATTACATTCATGTGCATGTAAAGGCAGACGTCCCAAAACTTTTGGCAGTATAGTGTATATGATGTTCACTAGCTATCCTGCTATTTTTAATAGCAGATATTCCAGATATTGTAGGTTTTCCTGGAATTTTATTTATTTATTTGTTTGTTTATTTGTTTGTTTGTTTATTTAAGCATCTAAGATTCAAGTCATTTAAAAAAGGTGTAACCTGTCTCAGAAAAAATAATAATAATTTTTTCCCCACAAAGATTCTTTTCTATATTTTCTCTTTAAATAAGGGTTGAATTTTAGTGTAAAATTGTAAAATTAGCAGATATGTAGAACATGGATTTTACAAATATTCCAAAGACATTGAAATTGATAATGTTCAACATGTATTCAAACAAACCTGACCCTGGGTTCGGAAACTAGTTCGATTTAAATATAGACAACAAAAAACAAGTGTTTGTTCAGCTGAGGAGGATTCTTTACCTCCGTCCTTACCCTCGACTGACCTACATTCATGTGCATGTAAAGGCAGACGTCCCAAAACTTTTGGCAATACAGTGTATTAAATCATCATGTCTGTTATGAAGACTTTTTGTCCAAATTATGTTCAGCTTTCTAAATAATTCTTAAAAGGTCATCATGAAAAGGGATTTGCATTAGGAAGGAAAATAAACTTCCACACTTTCCTAGTCTTCTGGAAATTAGTGTCTTTATAACTGTGCATGATGCAATCATAGGCAAGTCTTACTGTTGTTGGAAACTAATACACAAAGCATGTAGACTGCAACTCTCTTCAGTGTGAGGGACACTTCCTGTTCCATGGAGTCTGCCAATCCACAGAACATCTCCTTGCTGCACAGGTTTTGCTTACAGCTCTCTACCAATGAGACACATGGCTCTGTGTTAGTGTTAGTCAGTGTCTTTAGGTAACGTCTCCATCTTAATAAAATGCAGAACACACCGTTAAATTCAGCCAGAGAGCTGAGCGTGAACAGAGCCGTTTCTTTAACCTCACAGTAATCGCTGGCTCTGGACAGGTTATAGATGAAGGTCACACCTCCAATCTCTGTGAGGAACTCCACATTCTGACCTGCTGACCACAAAGGAACCAACACTGACCCTGTGTGTGTGCGTGTGTGTTTATGTGACAGACTGTATGAATTACTGAGAGTTTGTTAAACTGACTGTTCTGTTGGCAGATGGAGACAATGGTGAGCAGAGCTTGTTTCTGAGATGCCGGACATTTCATCTGGTACTTCAGACAGTCGAGTAATAAGCGAAGATCAGTCCTGGTGGCTGTAAAAAGGTACATAAGGTCATGAAAATAAACTTGATGTACAGTGAAAAGAGTATAAATAATGAAAGAAGCTTGTCCAACAAGGTATGTGCACTGATCATGTCCAGGACATTGCAGTCATGTGATGCATTAATAATAATAAATAAATATTTGCCGTTTTCCAAATTGGTGCCTTTATGGACCACTTTTAAACCAAACAGTATGCATCTCCTCCAGTTATGATAAAATATTCTATTCTTCTTCTCTTTTTCAGTGTCAGATCTTTTGCTTGAGCTCGACTGTTTGGTCCTCCAAATTACTTGTTCTAAAGTTTGTGAGATTTTGTACAGTAATTATTGTTCTTCACACTGAACTTTGACTGAAAGTGGTTTGTGAAATCTTAATCTACTTTCCAATATACAACTACAATAACTTACCATTTAACATGGTGAACACAGCGGTTTATGCTTCTGTGTGGGAGTAACTTCAGAAAACAAAATGTTTCATAAATTATTAAGATTACTGATTACAACAGCACAATCACAGATAACATCTGAAAGTGAAGTTTGCTAGCCAATTCTGCTAACATGACAAGAAACTTAGGTATATACAAATATGATCACAAACCTGAGAATAAATCCCAAAATATAAAGAAGGGGAATTTAATTTTTTTACTAGTATAAAGTACACAATTAGCTAAATTTAAAGTTAAGATAATTTATATTAACCATTGTAAAAGCCTTTGTGTAAAAGGTTGACTGGATTAATGCTAACTAGTTAGCTCGCATGAAAAAGCTTACCTCTAACTGTACCTCAGGTTTTTCCCGCCACTGCGTTATCTGCGTCACTGTGGACGCGAATTTGTGAGAACAGAAACATTAGTTCTGTCTAAAAGTTACTTTAAAACAAAATATAATTGCGCTTAAAAATATTTTTTAATTATTGTCGGTGATTGTTCAGCTACCTTTAGCAGTGTTTAGCGAGGACAACCCCCCCCAGAAAACACTACATTACCCAGAATGCTCCTCTAACAGCGGAAGTACGTATGCAAAGCAAAGGCGACCGCTTCGGAAATCTACACAGAAACCGGTTTGTGAATTACTCGTTTATTTTGACAGGTAGTCCACTTTTTTGTCTTGTTTATTTTTAAACGATTTAAACGACACAAAATTTGAGGAAACTTCACAAATCATCAGAATATTTTGATTAAATGAGGCTAGTTAGCTCGCCTGGTTGGGTAATGATTAACCAGGTAATGTACTGTAATGTGGACGGCGTGTCGGGGGTAAGGGTTATAATATTAATATACTCATACATTATACTTTTTAAAATGATTTACATTGGAATTTTGTTCTGGAATTCTGTTCATGATATCCGTGCTGTTAATAATCTACAGTAACTAAACACGCTTATGACTCGTACACCTGAGGGAACTTTTACACGACAGCGAGCTGATCAGTATTACAGCTTAACAAGACTTTAATTATGTATTTGCGTTAATATTTATAAGGAAAGTACTTAAGTGTTAGGTTTAATAAGAAAGTGCTTCTACTGTAAGGTTTAAACACTAATACAGTAAAAGAATCAGAAGGTGTTGTATGGTCATGTTTATTAATGACCTGTGTTTTATTTTTCAGATGTAGGATCTTTAAGCTCCACCCACATTGACAGTGATGTCATCAAACATGGCCGCACATCTCCTGTTCCGGCTCGGCCAGTCGAGCCATGCGTTTTTCTCCACTGGTCTTCACAATCTTTCCGGTGTGCGGCTTGTGCAGGCGCGGTTCTGCTCGTCTCGAGGAAGGAGGTCAGACAGAGACCCTGGTCAGGACAGAGAACATCGACACTCTTCTGCTGATCGTGAGCCGGACTTCCAGTTGAACCGGCTGCAGGTAGACACGGTTCTGCGTGCTCACGAGCAGTCCGTACGAGTTCCTGAGTTTGATGGACGTGGGGGTCTGAGTCCGGTACTGAAGTTCGAAAGCAATCAGCTCGCTGCTAATTCTCCTCTAGAAGACAGACGCAGCAGCTCCACCTGCTTGCAGACGCGGGGGATGCTGTTCGGAGTTTTTGATGGACACGGTGGTCACGCGAATGCTCAGGTGGTCAGTGAGCGTCTGCCTTATTATGTCGCTGTGGCGATGATGTCAGAGTCCAGCCTGGAGGATCTGGAGGCTTCGATGGAGATGTTACGGCCAGTGCCGCCGATTCTGCAGTGGTACAGACACCACAGTGACCACGTCTACCGCGAATCTGCCTCTCTATACATCAATCACTTGCGTGTGTTCTGGCAGGAGCTGCTCGCCAGTGAAGAGCACGGAGACGGAATGAACCCCGGCGACGCCCTCGGCTATGCTTTCCAGCGCCTGGATGCGGATCTTTCGCTGGAGGCTCAGGTCCGTTTGGCAAGTGATCTGATGCAGAACACGGCGGTACAGGCGGCTTTCGCGGGGTGCACGGCTTGTCTCGCTCACGTAGGACCCGAAGGAATTTATGTAGCGAACGCTGGAGACTGTCGAGCCGTGCTCGGAGTTCAGGAAAGTGACGGGAGCTGGAGCGCGCTGCCTATTTCTCAGGATCACAACACAACCAACCCGGCTGAAGTGGAGCGAGTACTCTCTCAGCACCCGTCCAGTGAGCGCCAGACGGTCATCGTGGACGACAGACTTCTTGGCGTGTTGATGCCGCTGCGAGCTTTTGGAGACGTTCAGTTCAAATGGAGTCGTGAGCTGCAGCAGAGCGTGTTAGAAAACGGAGGTTGTGACTCGGAGGCGCTGAATATTTATCAATACACCCCACCTCATTACCTCACGCCACCGTACCTTGAGGCCACACCCGAGGTCACTTATCACCATCTGCGCCCTCAGGACCGCTTCCTGATCCTGGCGTCAGACGGCTTGTGGGACGAAATGGACAACGAGGAGGCAGTTCGGCTGGTGGCGGAGCACTTAACTGGCGTCCATCTGCAGGCTCCGGTCTCGGCCGGCCAGCTCAGCCTGGGACAGATGCACCAGCTGCTGCTGCGGCGCCAGGCACGCGCCACGCCCGCTCTCGACCCGAACGCAGCCACGCACCTGATTCGCCATGCTCTTGGGACAAACGAGTACGGAGAGATGGACCAGGAGAGACTGGCGGCCATGTTGGCACTCCCAGATGACCTGGCACGCATGTACCGTGATGATATCACCATCACCGTGATTTATTTTAACTCTAGTCTCATCAAAACATCACGGAACCATTTGTGACAGATCTCTATTAAACAAACTGTAAACATTTATCTAACACTGAAAACAAAAACTGACATGTTCAGCCTCCTTGGGTTCGATGGATGAAGTTTAAACATTAAATTAAAAGGTAGATGAAGAACCGAGTTTTAATTGGGTCATGGGCCTGAAAATCTAACTCTGTGAGACTCACAGCCCTGTGAACAGAGATTAATTCCGTGATGCATGCCTTTAATCAGATTTTATGATATTAAAGAAATAAAACTCTTCTTTAACGTAACTGAACCCGAGCATCTGGTCAGGAAGCCGTCTTCATCACCTCACTGTGTGTTTAGTCTCAGATTACTAGTTTAAGAAAATGTGACAGATTTTAGCTCAGATTCACGAAAACTGCTCCTCATGGTGATATATTGTGAGTTATAGATCATATAGTGATGTTTATCTGATAATCAGCATGTGACCAGTTTCACTGTAGCTTTCTCTTCTGTTTTTATTCCAAATTAATCCACATTATTACTTATTGTACATGTCGATTAAATCCAGTCTTTTTTTCATGAAGTTTCCTCTTGTGCACTTTCAAGGATTAGGATTTTGAGATGTTAAAAGAGACCTTCGTTATGTTGCGTCTTCCTTTTTATGTTTTTTGTTCCTTCACCAGTGGAAACAACTTATAAACATGTGAACTTATTAAGAAATGTTTACAATCACAACCTCTTTCTCTATTCTCTAAATATGCCTTTAATTGCTCAGTTATGTTCACGTCTGTGTCCTTGCCTTTTCGTCTTATTCCACTCTTTCTTCCCTACACACTTTTTCTGCTGTTGCACGTCCCCTGAAGCTCGCTGTGTAAACCCCTGTACCTATGTGTGCAGCAGTCCGTGCCGGTCATGTGGTGCTCAGTAGATACGGCTCATATTTCACTTATTATCCTTATTCTCCAGTGTGTGGTTATTAACCAGCTCGTGTTTGATGTGGAATCAGTTCTGTTTGTTTTTGTTTTGAATTCATTCATCAGACTTAATGCATGAAGGCAGGAATTATTAAAGGATATGAAGGCATCATTTAAGATATTTATGACTCTGTCCAAGTATAGGTTTATTTTTAATTTAAAAAACTTCACTGTGCAAAACTACTTTACTGTACAAGACAAGTTCCATGTTGTAACCCTGAGACTGTGAGGAGAAAAAAAAAAACTGCTCAGTGCTGCACCTTTAGATCTGAACATTGAGGCAGAGGGGTGCCGATACTTTATACAAAACCATATATGCCATCAAATAAATACATACTGACGTTTTCACTGATGACTGTTTGTGACATAGCTACTGTATAAACCTACAATTTACCTGTACAGGTAGAAAAGGGAAAGAAAAATTAGAAAATATACGTGATATATGACTAGAGATTGGAGGCAGAACATGCAGATGTGAGTGAGATTATTGCCATATGTCCTGTACAAAATCCAGCTGTTGAGCACAAGTCCAGAAAAGTCCAAGTTGTAGGTGTAGACCTTCTTCCTGCAGAGGAGAGTGATTCCCTGACCACTTCAGAGTGAAGAGTCTGTTGTTTGGATTATTAACTAGCAGTGTTATACTGATAAGACTAAAATGAGCCAAAATGACAGCAATAATCATCATCATGTTTTATTTTACATTTACATTTCTGGCATGTGGCAGACACTCGTATCTAGAGCGACGTACAAAAGTGCTTTGAAGTCTCTATCAATGAATACATCATCACTGGTTCAATAGGTCACAGACTCAGGATATCATCAGCCTAAAAACTGTGGGGGTTTTTTAAACATACATACAACAATAAATAAAACCAACGGGGAAAATAAGCCCTACTTTAGGTGTTTTTGAGGAAGAGGTAGGTCTTCACTCGTTGTTTGAAGACGGTCAGTGACCCGGCTGTTCGGACATCTAGGGGAAGGTCATTCCACCACCTCGGTGCCAGAACAGAGAGGAGTCTTGATGTAGACCGACCTCTTACCCTGAGAGATGGTGGACCAGTGGAGCAGTGCTAGTGGATCTGAGGGAGAGAGGTGCAGTGTGAGGAGTAATAAGAGCTTAGAGGTCAGAGGGCGCTGGTCCATTCTTGTCTTCGTAGGCAAGGGTCAGTGTTTTGAATCTGATGCAGCTACAGGAAGCCAGTGGAGGAGCAGCAGTGGGGTGGGGTGGGAGAATTTAGGCAGGTTGAAAACAAGTCACAGCTGCATTTTGGATCATTTGCAGTGGACGAATTGCATTCAGAGGTAGACCTGACAGTAGAGAGCTGCAGTAGTCCAGTCTCGAATTGACCAGAGACTGAGCAAGCACCTTCTCTATCTGAGGGAGGGAAGGAGAAGATAAGTTTAGTGTCATCATCATAGCAGTGGTCAGAGAACCCATGTGAGGATATGACGTCGCCAAGACAGTGAGAATAATTCCACATTGCTAACATTATAAGACATAAAAAAACTTAACTGCATAAACTTAAGTGCATTAGTGGCAAATTTCTTATTTCTAAGGCCTAGTCCACACGTACACGGGTATTTTTAAAACCGGAGTTTTTCCTCCTTGGTTTTAAAAAAAAATCTCGTCCACATGAACACGCAAAAACACGGTCTGAAGCGCTGTCAAGAGCATGCCACACCACCAGGTGGCGATATAATCTCAACAGTAAAGCCATGTTGGCCAATCAGAAGCCTGAGAAAAATGGTATTTCCGGTTCCGCTGGACTAACACACACTTGTTTCATGAAAACAAAGGAGAGTGTTCACTAACGCATATGCATAAAAAATGGAATAAAACTTCTTAACATATGCCGTGAATTCAACATTATTAAGAAAGATTAAATGGACCCTCTAGCACCTCCCCTTTTTGTTTGCTTTGTTTTTATATTAATTGTATTCTCCTTCTCTCTGTTGATTGACCTGTTTATGATCATACCATATCCTATTGATACTATAGTGCAGGGTGTGATTTACCCCCCCCCCCCCCAACATAGTCATTAATGCTTATTTAAAAATAGATTATATAAAATGCCTAAAAATATTTAAATATTTTAGAAATATATCTAAGTGAAACGCTGTTAGCGCAAACAATAATAAAACCAGAACCGGACTTTCACTCTCAACGCTCCCGCTCCGCGTCTAGGACAATACCGCCAAATGTCACCAAGCACCAATGTCAATGTCAGTGTGAAAAATACAACTAATAAAATAAGTGAAAAATGAAGAGAATTCAGAGCAGTATATCATCTTACTTTCAAAACCCCTCTGTTTTTTCCACAAATCTCACCCTGCTATAGTGTACTTGTTTTGTAAACCTGTTCTGTGCCTTATTTTGTTTGAATTGTTCAAATACTGAATGCTTCAATGTCAAATTGTCTTTATTATAATAATAGCATTTAATAAAATAAGAAAATGAGATAGCGGCGCACAATCTGACGTCAAACAAAGGAGACGATGGCGCGTACGGTGACGTCACAAGCCAAAAATCTCCGGTTTCGCCGTGTACACGATAACACTGCAACCGGGGTTTTAAAAATCTTTAAAAAATGTTCGGTTTCAATGACCTGATGCTGGGTTTGCGTGTGGACGAACCGCCAAACCGCATTAAAAAGCTGAGGTTTTAAAAATACCCGCGTTCGTGTGGCCTAAGTTTCTTATATTATTTATTTTTAAATATCCGTGGTATATTTTTGGTGTCAGAGTTATGAAGGACCGGCAGGGGGCGTGTCTCTGCGCCACAGCGCGGCCTCGCGTCACGCGCATGCGCCGAACGCGCGCGGAAATTCAAAAGTTGTCCGTTCAGTTGAACGCTTCGCCTTGAGGAGAACAGCCGTGTGTTACCGCGTCCTGACACACAGGGAAGAGGACAAACATTCAACTTTTTATTTTTGCAAAGTTCCACACCGAAGTCGCTCTCCTTCTTCTATTCTCCTAAAAAGTTGTTGCTGTTTGTATATTTCTTCCTGTTATTTTTAAGCTGATTTGCTAGTTTAGAGTTAGCTTGAGTGAGCTAAAGTTGTTTTTGATGTCGATAAATTGAAGATCTACTCAAAAAGACTGTTTTAATAAGCTACACATAATTAAATAAGTTAAATATAATTTAATTTTCAAACTGTCGCTTTATTATTATTTTTTTTATACAATCTCCAGTGTAAGTAAAAGTAAGAAGTATTCTGAAGCAGAAAGTGAGATGCTAATCGTGTGACTAGCTTGCTAGCGCCAGTGCAGTGACTGGAGATGTTGTCTAGATAAAAGTTTCTAAACAGCTAAAGATCTCTGACTAATCTGTGTTCTCCTCGGTTCTGACAGTAAGAGGATGGAAAAGCAGACGGATAAAAATCCAAAGAGACCGAGAGACCCTCTGGAGGAGAACATCTCCTCCTCCTCCTCCTCTAACGGTATGTTCCAGCTGGTGTGATGTGACAGATCAGTAATATCGCGATAAATAACACTACACTACTCACATTCTGATGAACAAAATGTTATAATTCTACAAGTTTAATGGCTCTTTAATAAACGCTAACTTCATATCATCTGCTACTATTCAGAGTTTGTTTTTAATTAAGGAAATAATGTCACAATATCATGATATTGATGTTCTGGGCTGATATTGCTCTGCCCTCCTTTACACTCAGATCTGTTCAGTTACTTCATTACTCAACTGCTTCTTTGTATTTAGGTAAAACCTGATCTTCTGCTTTCTGACTGACAGCTTGGTTATGTTAGTCACCGTCAAACGCAAAAGTTTTCAACCCCTTGCTTTCTGAGTGGAAATCTTTCTTTCTATCGTTCTTTCTCTCTCTCTCTCTGTCTCTCTCCCTCCCTCCTGCAAAAGAAATGAACAATGCAAATACAAAAGTACAATGCACATTTTGTTAAGTCTTTTAATTAACCTGTATATTTTAAAGTATATCGTGTATTGTAAAAAGTATCATGGAATGATATTTTTGGTCATATCACCCAGCCCTAATTTCACTGCAGTAAAATATTATTACTAGTGATCCTTTTCCTGATATCTGTAGAGCTGGAGGCGGTGTTAAAGAGAAGACGCTTGGCTGCAGGAGGAGTTGAAAATCATAATCCTGAGCAGCGAGCAGTGCGGTCTCCAGCCCGATCAAGGCGCCTGGAGTCAGAGGTGAAACCAGACACACCCGCTATCGCATCTGTCCGACTCAGAGTTCAGCAGTTCACCCAGAGACGGGATGGTGAGTCATTTATTCCTTTAGCCTCTCTGAGCACTGAGTGACTTGTGTTTTATTGTGTGTGTGTGTGTGTGTGTGTGTGTGTAGTTGGAGTGTCACTGGTCCAGCGCTGTATGTCCGATCCTGGGACAGTAAGTCCCTCCAGCACTTTACTGCGAGATGTTTGTCACATAGGTGAGTGTTTCAGCATTATTCTGCATCCTGATTGGCTCAAGCTTAGTACACACCTCCTATTTTATCCCTGTCGCCCACTCATAAAAGAAAACCTGGGAAAATATGGAAATGTTGGAGATATTGTTACACCCAAACACTAACAATAATTGATTAGTTAAATGATTACAGTCTGTGTGTGTGTGTGTGTGTGTAAGGTGAAGGAGAGTTTTGCTCTCGGTTGGAGCGCTTTAAGACGCTGACCCCAGAGAGCAGCCCCATCCCGGCCACACCCAGCACACGCCAGCTCTCCAACTTCGTCCACAACATGCAGCAGCAGCTCAATGACGCCATGACCCCCAGCACCAAGGAGGTGTCCCGTATACGCCAGGTACGTGCACACACACACATACACAGACGCACTCTCAAATGATTCAGAATGCAGCTCCACAACTTGTTTTTAACCTTCTGAAGTTCTCACACACCACCCCATTGCTGCTCTTCCTCCACTGGCATGGATGTATTGTATTGTAATGTAAATGAAATCTCTTGGGTTGTGTTACTCAGTGTTTGTGTGTGTGTGTTGTATTTTTCAGGCTCGAGAGGATGAACTAAAGTCCCTCAGAGTGCAGCCGCTCACAGAGAACATGTGGCTCAAGAGGAGCTTCTCTGACCCTTCACTGGCTGAGGTGTATTTTTTTTTCCTTTAATTTCTTCAGTTCTCTTGTATGTATTTTGTAAGGATGCTTCAATGAAAGAGTAGAAGTCGAGCAGTATCAGCGAGCATGGACATTAAATAAAGGTCAGCAGGTGCACAGCTGCTTGTTGATTCTGCTCTACAGTAGTATATAACGAGAATCCTCATGTTTTTGTCAGAGGGTTACACCTCCAGGCAGCTCTTGTGTTTGCCAGAGGACCAGAAAAATCCCTTGGCCTCCATTACAGTTTGAGAATGTGAGCATATGTTTTGTTTGCTTGAGGTTGGTCATGTGCACTGGGTGTGTTTTAAAAAAATATGAAATCAATTTAAATAAGTGTTTATTTTTCTGCACACTGATGGGAGCCTTCATGTCTAAATCGTCACACATTTGAATTTCTGGTGTCTTTTTTTTCTGACACTACGCCTATAAAATCTATTAAAATGGACGGGAGGAGAACGGAATGTTACCTGATAATTGGATAATTACGTAGTTCTCAGTTTTGTGTAACGTTTATTTAGCAGTACTGCTGTTATAATAAGGTGTGATCATTTTCACATGCTAAACTGGAAGCTAAAAGCTTCTATTGTGCTTGTTAGCAACATTAGCCTCGTAGCTACAGTGCAAAAACAAACTTCACACATTTGAGGTGAAATGTGGACATTGTGTTTTTTACTCACCTTACAGTTATTTACTCACGTTAAGCTGCGGTAAAACAAGCATATGATTTTTAACATTTTTATAAATTGAAGGAAATGTGATATTTGTTTTCTTGAATATAAAGTAATCTGCATTTGCTCTGTTTGTCAGGATGATTCCAGCATCAATCAAGAATCTGAGTGCAGTTTAAACTTCAGTGGCATGAATGAGACGACAGGAGACGGTTTCAGCGGCTCGTCCACCTTCACTGCAGAGATACAGCCTCCTGCTATGGAGCTTTGTCCTCCAGGTAAAGCTGACGTCATGACAGTGCTGAGTTCTGGCTTCTGATCGGTGGTCAGGTGTTGATTAATTCACTATAACAGCATCTCTGACAGTAGTTAATACTTTGTTGTTTCCATAGTAACAGCTCATTCACAGGTTTGCATACAGTGCATGTTCCACATAAACTGAATAAGAAACGTGTGTATTAGCTGATATAGTAAGATGTGTGTATTTATGGAAGGAGTCTCCAGTGTCAGTGGCTTGTAACAGTCAGAAGTAAAGCTGTAACAGTTTACAAAGGGTAACTCGACATTATATATAACTGTAAAAGAAAAAAATGTATGATGTGCCATTCTTATAATGAATAAAAAATTCCAATCATTGCCAAAGTGCTGTGGTGTAAGAGGAATAAAACACGTGGAAGTGCTAACATAAAGCTTTAATGGAACATGATTGATCCATTTGTGTTTTAGAATCCATGCCGTGTGCTCATGAGGGAATGAGCACTTCGGCTCTAATCGACAAGATGTTTGAAGACGTCTTGCAGGCTGCTGACAGAGAGGAGGATGAAGAGAAAGAGGAAGAAGAGCAAGGCAATGAGCACATGGTCTCTGAGAGCAGACAGGAAGCTAACGTGGAGACTGCCGAAACTGAGCCTGAGTCTCCGAATCCTAGCTCTGGAGGAGATGAAGGAGCTTATGACGGAGAACAGAAAGAGCGCAACAACTCAAACGAAGAAGAGGAAGTAGCTGGAGAGAGAGAGGAGAGTGCAGTGTGTAATGAGGAAGATTTCCTGTCTCTCCCCCCAAGGTGCATCCTCTCTCCTCTCAGCAAGTCTGTGGAAGCTGTTGTCACGCCAATGGTAAGGAAGTTCAAGATTTCTGTAAACATTTAATCTTACATCATGTGATCAAGTTTGTCTGCTCTTTCTGTTAGTCACCTTTACACTTTACAAAATCATTTAGAGGCTGACTACCACTGCGCCTCCACCCATGGTGCTGTGTGTTCCTGAAGAAGATGTGGCCACGCCCCCTGCTCCACCCCTATACAGGTGAGGCCACTAAGATGTAGGCCAGTAAAAATTACCTCTAGAAACTAAATTATGCTTTTTGGCTTAGTATGTACATTAACATGCAATGTAATAATCTGTCAAAAACTACTATCCCTTTTAATTAACCTTCGTAAAATCAGCTCTGAAGCTTATCATTAATATAACCCTCTGATTATCAGCTGCACTACTGTCAGAGCTGCTGTTATAGACAATTAATCAACACTTCCTGACCAATCATAATTCTGTGGTGTAACATGATCTTAAGTGACACTTCCTTTTGTAATTAATTACATAAAATTCTTTATTTATCTTTGCAGTATTGATGCTTATCGCTCTCAGAGAAGGAACCCTCCTCTGTCCTCTCAGAGCGTAACTCCCGGAGTTGAGAAACCGCCTGCTGAGAAATCTAACACCAAACCAACCATTAACACCAAGGAAACTATAAAGGTTTGAATAAATAATAGCTAATGCTCGTTATTTTTGCACATCTGACACAGTGACTGGAGCGTCGTAGCTTTTACTTTTATGCCAGGATCCTGCTCTCTTTCAAAAATAAAATCATTAAACAATTCAGACTGCACAAAATTATTAATGAACCAAAAATGAGACAAAAAAAGCAGAAGTTGTTTTTGGTGTGTGTGTGTGTGTAGGGTTGAAATGGTCCATGTAAAACTTGTGTGTGGTGTGCAGGCTCTCAGTGAAGAGGCCTCCAAGTTGCAGACTGTTATAAACCAGACTCTACAGGCCCTGAGCTGCTGCAGTGATGAAGAACATGGCAAAGGATCTCTGCAGGAGGCAGAAGCTGAGAAACTCCTGCTTGTTTCCAGTGAGCAGACTATCTTCATTATCAGATGCAGATTATTCTAATGAACGCTTATGTTGTATGTAGATCAATGCAGACTTTTCGAAAGCAGTAAACACCAAGTTACTGTTCACTCTTAAAGCATTTTCACTCTACCTTATATTTCTCAAATATTACATTTCAGAGACTTCCAGACACTGGAATTAGAGTGTATGTGTGGATCACACTTAACTTCATTTTGCTGAGCTTTAAATGTTAGAAATCACTTTTAAAGCAAGTTTGTTCCTAAGAAATGTTGTCCAGATTTTATAACAACAACCTCATGGCTGTGACTCATGGCCGTGACCGTAAATGGGATAGGTTCAGGGACCAGCGAGTGTTTTTCCTGTGCTTGTGAACATATCATGTGACGCAGTCTGTACATGTCATATGATGCAGGTGAGAAGCACGCAGCTCTGCTGGCTGAGATCAGTCGACTGAGAGAGGGCGGAGCAGGAAGACAGCCGGACTCCCACCCTGACTTTATGCAGCCCTGTAGAGGCGCCTTCAGCATCAGTAACATCCAGCTGCCCCTCAAGGTGGAGTTTGTGTGCTCTGCCCGTACTGGTGAGTTCAGGCCGAGAGAGGGCACACTGTAAAGATGATCATTTGTGATCAGTGTTAGTGATGAGCCGTCTCTGTGTGTAGCTCGTCCGACTCACTACTTTTTCATACTGATCCGTTATGGAGCGTGTAACATCGTGGCTACTCCACTGGCCACTGCTGCTGATGCTGAGAACGGAGACACCATCACCTTTCCTACCTCCATCACACTGTCAGTCCACTCACTTTATTATTATTATTATTATTATTATTTTTTTTTTTTTGTTGTTCTTATCATTAAATGTAAAGAAATTATGTAGAAAATGTAGATTTAAAAAAAAATTTTTTTACACCCCTCCCCCTTTTTCCTAATAATAAAATGTGATCGTAATATTCAGAGCTGTAGTAATGCTTTTACCTAATTAAGTATATTAAAGCTGTTTCAAAGCTTCACTTCCAGCTAATGAGGAGGTTCAGTCAGAAATAATGTTCCTCCCCATGATAGGTTATCTTGCTTCAAAAGTAGAACTTTATCATCAAAGTTCAAAAGCAGGAAATGCACATAATCAAATAATAATCAGATACTGATCCAGGTTCATTTCTGATGCAATACTCTATCAGATTCAAGCATACCTAGAATAAATATCGTGTAATATTACATAATGCTGTAAATGTAGAGCGTGATTATTAAAGAACTGCAGAAGCGTGTAAACTCCTTAAACCTCTTCACAGGATAGAAAGCAGATGATTGTGATTTCTTATATTTGTGTGTCTGTAGGCAGGACATTCGCTCTAACTTTGAGATTGATGTTGAGGTCTACAGTCTGGTGAGCAGATCAGTTTTATATCAGCTGGATGCAGAGTACTGTTCTAGCCTTTCTCACACAGCACACCAGTGCTCTGTTCTTGAGTGTGTGTTTCATCTTATTTTCTTCACCTGTCTGTGTGAATTAGTGCAACAGTGCAGCTAGCAGCACCAGTGCTAATGTTCAACAGCAGCGCACTTCCACCAGATCAAAAGTAAGTAGACAGGATGTATTACAAATGCAGAGCTGTGTGTGTGTGCGAACATTCAGGCGAAGCTCATGGTGTTTTTCTCCATGTTTCTCTGTAGGCAACACCAAGGAAGCTACTCAGCAGCATTAAGGTAAAATTTTGTGTAATTATTTTCATAATTTTTCTTCTGAATTTATTTGCTATAAAATAATAATAATTCTATTAGTTTTTTAAAAATAATAATTATCAATTTATAGAATAAAAATGAAACAATATAAAAATATAATATTTAATAATTCATTGTTGTAATGCCTAATTTTACTTAAAATATTAACATTTTAGTATAATAATAAGTATACTTTTTCGTAATGTTAATTTTTTACGTTGTTTATTGATTATTTTTTTAATTGCTTATTTTATTAATTGCTTTAATTGCTTATAACACACACACACTCGCGCACACACACACACACACACATACACATATATATATATATATATATATATATATATATATATATATATATATATATATATATATATATATATATATATATACACACACACTATTATAATTACAGTAAAGTAAAATGATGAAATGGTCACACTTACTTTTTCTTCCCTACAGAAATCCACCCCATCTTCCACGTGTAAGTGTATTAATTCCAGTCAGGTTTAATGGTGCTAATGGTCCTCTACCTGCTGCTCTCTAATTTGTCCTTGTTTCTCTGGCCACAGTTGGACCTTCATCTTCTCTGGATCCTCGGCGCTCCAGTAACTTCTCTTTAGTGGGTTCTCACAAGATCACCCTTTCCTCACTGGGGCAGAGCAAGTTCCTGCTGGACAAGGTAGATAAAACTCTCATTATTCAGGAGTGTGTGTGTGTGCACCACGGTGGGGTCTGTGGTTATGTAACTGGTTGCTCTTTCCTTGTGCCCTGTTTTTCTCCTCTCAGATGAAGTTTGAGGACAAAATCAGGCGGCTCCTGGGAGATGAGTTTCAGGAAAAGGTGTCGCACTGCCTCCTCTGATCACTCTTCTCTTTCTGTCTCGGTGTTTGGTGTGCACTCTGATATGTGTGGAGTAGATGTCAAAAACAATCACTCATGAATGAAATGCAGGAAACATCTTCACCTTCAACACAAATATGCATCTTGAATATTTTTTCAGCCCCACCATCTCTCTCTTCCTTTAAAGTCACCTGCACAGCTACACCCCTCAACATGTTACTGTAATATGGTGCATGTAATCAAGTGTCTAAAAAAAAGGAACAATTTGATATTTTTGTTAAGCAAGAATGTCAAATAATTATAATGAACTTTTGCTGTGATTTTCAAACACCAGCTTCTGTCTTTTAAAATATTTGTGAAACAGGTATTTTTAGATGACATTTCAAACCACATCTTACCTTATCAAAAGACACGCCCATATTTCAGAGATGCTCATGGCCTCAATTTTTAAGCGTATAGTAAAAGTATATCTAATCAAGTAGATATTTGTGAGAAGTAGAAGTTTAATTTTGCTCTTGATTTTTAAAGATGTTAATTAAGATTTGTGGGTCTGCACTGATGATTATATGTTGTGTTTGAGCTTAACTTCCACTCTCAGTGGTAGATTTTATAAGTGACTATAGATCGCAGCCTGGTGAGCAGGTCTATAACTCACATTCTCATACTTGTGTGTCAGAACATCTTAATCCCATCTCATTTATGTGTAATTATTTTTGACAACCCAGTACACCACCACACGTATGTTCTGTGGGTGTTAATGAGGTGATGCATGTACTCTTAGCACTCTAACTGTTCTTGAGAACTTGTATGCATGAAGAATTTAGATTAGATTGACGTGTATGTAGTGTGTTACTGGTTTGTAACGGTGTTCTTGCAGGTTCCCTTCCTGTCTCCACTGGAGGGTCACATCTACCTGCAGCTGCACAGTGAGAGTCATTCCAATGTACAGCACCAAGGATTTCTGGTGTGTGAAAGAAATCATTTTTCCCTCATATTGTTCTCACATATGACGTGATATAAAAGAGTGATGGTTTCATACACGCTCTGTATTTATTTCTTCTTATAACTTTTTGACTTTTCTCATCAGACCATGTTTGAGGATGTGAGTGGATTTGGAGCGTGGCAGCGTCTCTTCTTTCAGCTAGAAGGAGTTATTCTCTATTACTGGAACTACCCCAATGAGATGAGCAACAAGGTCTCAGATTGTTTTAAACAGTCCTCACTCCCAGAATTACTCTTAGTATAGTTTTGTGTACAGTACAGTATTTGTTTTCATTTCTGGACTTGTTTATTTTTTTCTCTCTCAGCCTGCAGAGGGCAGCATCTCTCTGAGTGGCTTTGACAGCGTGAGACCTGTGGAGAGGGACTCCTGCGCTCGGCCTCACACCTTTGAACTGGTGAACTCTAGTACCCTGCAGCAGGACCACAGCCCCACCTTGACAAAGTACGATGGTGTACATTATTTATTTTCTATTATAAACCACACTGCTGCTGAGTTCTGGACTCTGGTTGGTGGTCAGCTGTTGATTAATTCTCTATAACAGCAGCTCTGACAGTAGAGCTGTGATGTGAACATTATATAATTAATTAATAATATATAATATAATAATTGTACATTATATTAATGTACTTATCGTCTCTATAGGAACGGCTCATTTACAGCAATGTGTACAGCACACACTCCACTGATCATAAACAGATTTAAAGTGTGAAGTAATTGATAAAGTAGGGAGACATTTCTATATAATCTTTATGGAAGGAGTCTCCAGTGTCTACAGTCGGGGGTAAAGCTGGAACTGTAAACAGAGGAGTTTATACTCCTTTGTGGTTTAAATGAATAAAAGTATGATGTGTTCTTTAAGAAATAGTAATGGTTGGTCATTATAAGAGGACTAAAACACTCAGGGATGTGCTGTTATAGGGAAATCAATCACCTTCCCTGTGATAATGGTACCTCAGCTTCATCACACCACCCTGTCATTCAGTATTTCACTGTCTCACACACACACAGCTTCATCACACCACCCTGTCATTCAGTATTTCACTGTCTCACACACACACACAGCTTCATCACACCACCCTGTCATTCAGTATTTCACTGTCTCACACACACACACAGCTTCATCACACCACCCTGTCATTCAGTATTTCACTGTCTCACACACACACACAGCTTCATCACACCACCCTGTCATTCAGTATTTCACTGTCTCACACACACACACACACACACACACACAGCTTCAACACACCACCCTGTCATTCAGTATTTCACTGTCTCACACACACACACACACACACACACACAGCTTCAACACACCACCCTGTCATTCAGTATTTCACTGTCTCACACACACACACACACACACACACAGCTTCATCACACCACCCTGTCATTCAGTATTTCACTGTCTCACACACACACACACACAGCTTCATCACACCACCCTGTCATTCAGTATTTCACTGTCTCACACACACACAGCTTCATCACACCACCCTGTCATTCAGTATTTCACTGTCTCACACACACACACAGCTTCATCACACCACCCTGTCATTCAGTATTTCACTGTAACACACACACACTCTTTGTCCCCTGTGTGAAGGAGCTGGTTCTCAGCAGACACTCGTGAGGAACGATCAGACTGGATGGAGAAGCTGAACCAGGTGCTGCTGGACCTCCACACATGGAGCCGACAAGTTGCTGTAGGAGAGAGCGATGGAGCCAACACCTCGTCTATCACGGCAACGTCACGGGAAAGCTTCCTGTAACACGTTACTGATACACACGCTGACACCAGATACATCTGTGTAAGCAAACGTCAAGGTAACAGTGTGAAGGTTAAAACACTACCGGTCTGAAGGCCGAGAGTAGAGTCGTGTGTGTGTGTGTGTGTGTGTAATTATACATGTTTTAAACGTCACGGTATCTCAGTAATACCACACTGAGTCACACTGGAGCTTTACTGTGCAAATCAAAATGCAAATATATTTACATTCATCTGAGATTCTGTGTGGGAGCAGATCTCGATCTCTCTCTCTCTCTCTCTCTCTCTCTCTCTCTCTCTCTCTCTCTCTGATCAGTCTCGGTGGAGGTCCATTTTTTCAGGTTTAATGAAGATAGATGTTCAGAAGGATATAAACGGTATTGAGGGTCCTTTCTGCACCATGTAGATGTTTATTATCAGCTTTATTTTTGCATAAGGGAGAATCCATTTTTCTTTTATATTTGTAAAGTGTGTAATCCTTATAAACCCTATTATTTCAAGAGATTATTACAGTTAATTTTTATTTTATTGCCTTTGATAGCAAATTTATCCTGACTCCAATTATTACTCCTCAGTGTTTCAGTTATATAATGAGGTTGTGTATTTTTCATATGACTTTTATTCTGTAATTATAGCCTGTGTTCAGGAGGTACTAACATGGAGGGAGAAATGAAGCCATCACAACACAACAGATTAAACGCTTATCTGTTTTTGTACTGCTGTGGAGTTTGTAGATTCTTTAGCAGCAGTTTGTTTTGGATTAAATTCTAAATTATATAAATGATATACTGGAATATTAATCAGTATGCAATATAAAGGAGTGTCTTGTTTACTTTGTACTCTTCTGTATTTTCTCCTCTTCACTGACTGTATATAACTCTGCTATAGCTGCTGTAGAATAAATACGGCTATAAAGACCTACCTGGAGACGTTTTGTTGTGTTTTCTCCTCTAAAAAATTAAATTGACTGTGTTTATAATTCATTCATTATCTACCGCTTATCCGGTCTATCCTCGGGTCACGGGGAGCCTGTGCCTATCTCAGGCGTCATTGGGCATCAAGGCAGGATACACCCTGGACGGAGTGCCAACCCATCGCAGGGCACACACACACACACACTCTCATTCACACACTACGGACAATTTAGAGATACCAATCAGCCTACAATGCATGTTTTTGGACTGGGGGAGGAAACCGGAGTACCCGGAGAAAACCCCCGAGGCACGGGGAGAACATGCAAACTCCACACACACATGGAGGTGTGAGGCAAACGTGCTAACCACTAAGCCACCGTGTCCCCCCGTGTTTATAATTTATTTAAATAAATGTAAATTAAAGAGACTGAAAATAGTGTTATGTTGATGAGAATGTAGAGGAAGATTTTATTGAATTTTAGCAGCAGATAAACAAGTCAGAATCAACAAGGAATTGTTTGGGAGCCGAAAGAGTCGACTCTTATTGCTGTGACTCAGTGAGAAGAGACACTTCATCTTTTGTTAATCATTACGTTTACACAATAAACCTGGATAAAATTCAGAGCTGAGTCTAGTGTTACAGATTAATGATCCCGCTGCCGATTCCGACTCCGATATCAAGCTTTACTTTCTTTTGAGCTCTGCGTCCACGTCCTCGTCCGGTTTCAGAGCGTGCCACTGGGCGATGGGTCTCCTCGGACTGGCCAGCATGTCCTCCCAGTGCCGCCGCTCCGTCCCCGAGCCGTTCGTTCCCACCAGGATCTTCCCGATGGTGTCGTTCTTACCGATCTTATCATAGTCCAGCACGGTCACTATGATCTGAACTTTCTGTGGAAAAGCGTGTAACACACTCATGATCTTATCGTAGTCCAGCACGGTCACTATGATCTGAAACTCCTTGTAACACACTCATGATGTGCTGTTAGACTTTAAATGTCCCTGATCCGGAATAATCCGGAATGATTTCTGCATCACTAACTCCGTACCTGAATTTGTTCAGATGAAACCTCAAAGCTGAAGGATTCGTTGTAGTACGGGTTCAGGGTGTGTTTCTTTATCGTCGTCTTCTTCTTCTTCAGTCTCTTTCCGTTCTGCATCAGGTGGATCTTCACATACGGATCTAAAGAAACACACACAGTTGACCACAAACATGTCCTGTGTAAAATATTCATGTGAAAAGAAACAACCTGAATTTACAGGAAAATGAATGATTCGAAGATGAGTTGTGAATAATGTGTGAAAAAATAAAAAGTGAAACGATGAAAAATATTTCACGTGAAAATTTCAGTTTGAACTTAAATATTTTTATGCTAAAAATCTGTTGGTCAGTTCTGGGTCACACACCTGAGAGTCCACCTACATCCATTTTCTTGAGGTTTTTGGCCTCCAGGATGACGATGGTGAGTTTCCCGGCAGTGGGGACGTAGCGCAGGGACAGACAGACATCACCTAACTTTTCCTGCTGCAAAAAAACACCTTAACTTCAATAACACAAACATCTGAGTTTGTGAGGAGTCGAGCGTTTCTGATGAGCTCCACATTACATGGCACAGTGTCCTGATTTCATATCGACATCAACAGAGTTACTTCACACGGCTGAGAGAGATGACATCTGCACCATAGAGATAAAAACAAACAGAGCGCTGTGATGAAGCCGAGTGACGTTTACCAGCTTAAAGTCGATTATTCTCCACTAACTGCTCATCACTGCTCATGTTACTGAGAAACACAAAGCAGTGTAAACTCCTCTGTCCTGAAGATGTGGAGAACTTCAAGCTCCAGCTTCACCTCTGACACTCTAGACTCCTTCCACACATCATACACCCACACACACACACACACACGTGCTGATGCACAGCACTGCCACTGGAGACTCCTTCACCACATCATACACACACTGCCACTGGAGACTCCTTCCTCATGTTGTATAAACACATCCCTCGTACCTCCTCATGTTCCGCCTTCTGCAGTTCTCGCCACTCCTCGGTCATGTGACTGAAATCGATGAGGTTCATGGGCACTCTCACGGCTCCGATGGCATCGTGTTTGGAGAAACGATCAAAATCGTACACGGTCATGAGCAGAGTTTTTCCTCCCAGCTCTGAGTACGGAACCTGCACAGATCATTTCACCTTCAGCATCAAAGACCACATGCAGCTGCTGACCTCATAAATCTTCAGCTGAAGGGTTTTCTGAGGATTCTGTGATGAGTGATGTGGGTTCTGTGATGAGTGATGTGGGTTCTGTGATCAGTGATGTGGGTTCTGTGATCAGTGATGTGGGTTCTGTGATGAGTGATGTGGGTTCTGTGATCAGTGATGTGGGTTCTGTGATGAGTGATGTGGGTTCTGTGATCAGTGATGTGGGTTCATTGATGAGTGATGTGGGTTCTGTGATGAGTGATGTGGGTTCTGTGATCAGTGATGTGGGTTCTGTGATCAGTGATGTGGGTTCTGTGATGAGTGATGTGGGTTCTGTGATGAGTGATGTGGGTTCTGTGATCAGTGATGTGGGTTCTGTGATGAGTGATGTGGGTTCTGTGATGAGTGATGTGGGTTCTGTGATCAGTGATGTGGGTTCTGTGATCAGTGATGTGGGTTCTGTGATGAGTGATGTGGGTTCTGTGATGAGTGATGTGGGTTCTGTGATCAGTGATGTGGGTTCTGTGATGAGTGATGTGGGTTCTGTGATGAGTGATGTGGGTTCTGTGATCAGTGATGTGGGTTCTGTGATGAGTGATGTGGGTTCTGTGATGAGTGATGTGGGTTCTGTGATCAGTGATGTGGGTTCTGTGATCAGTGATGTGGGTTCTGTGATGAGTGATGTGGGTTCTGTGATGAGTGATGTGGGTTCTGTGATCAGTGATGTGGGTTCTGTGATGAGTGATGTGGGTTCTGTGATGAGTGATGTGGGTTCTGTGATCAGTGATGTGGGTTCTGTGATGAGTGATGTGGGTTCTGTGATGAGTGATGTGGGTTCTGTGATGAGTGATGTAGATGTTCACCTTAAAAGTGAAACTCTCGTTGAACGTGGGGTTCAGAGTCTTTCTGTGGATTTTAGTCTCAAACTTCTTCTTCTTGTCTGGGAGGAGACAGAGCTTCACGTATGGATCTGAAGTCCCGCCCATGTCCATGGCAGCCAGATCTTCTGCCTGAATCACTCCTACAATGAGCTGAGATAAAGAGAAAAGAATGAAGAAGGAAGGAGAGAAGGAATCACGTGGAATTCTTTTGTCTATAAGCGGATCGTACCGAGCTCTCAGTGAAGCTGTAATCCAGACTAAACTGAAGTTTTCCCAGATTCACTTCCTCTTTACACTCCGCCTGTTTCTCCTGAGGTTTGGGATGTGGAATCTGAAACACATTCAGTCTGCAGTGAGAGATCACACACGTCACGTCACGTCACGTCACGTCACGCTTTATATATTGATATGTGATGTAAATGCTCTGCTATGACCTGTGGAAGACCTTCATCTCTCACAGTCGACATGTCGAAGCTGTCCTTTCTGCTCTTCTCTTTCCCTGCTTTCTCCTTTTTCCTCTTAAACACAAACTTCCTGCAGATGCAGAAGCTGCAGCTGAGAACCAGGAGCAGCAGGATGAAGCTCAATGCCACCAAAGCCCAGGAAGGAACTGGAGCCATGTTTACACAAACAAATAAACACCTGTAATCTACTGAGGAGTCGTTTACATCCTCCATCAAATCAGCCATCAGAAATATCTCCAGACTGGATGATTATAAATATCACTTAAATTATTAACAACACTTTCTCACCAATCACAATGACCGATGGATAGAGAGAGAGAGACATAGATAGAGAGAAAGATAGATAGTGAGACAGAGAGAGAGAGAGAGAGAGAGAGAGAGAGAGAGATAAACACTTCTGTGTTTGAGAGTGAAAGTGTAAGAAAACATTCGTGTTTTTTCTCACTGTGGACTTTGTGGAGTTCATTCAGGAGTTTGGTTCTGATGGCGCTCATTAGTTCTCCAGGTGAGTTTTTGGGTGGGGCCTGAGTGGGCGGGGCTTCAGTAGGTGTGAGAGCTGCAGAGGTATTTATCTTCTGCATAGACGTGGTCGATCCAGGAGATGGAGCCAAAGCAGCCTCCATATCACTCCCACGCTTTCTGTAGAGAATCAGCTGCAGAGATTAAAGCACCTTCAGTGAAAATCTGATAAAAGAGAACTGATCATTTCATCAGACAGGGATTCATTAACACGTGTTACTAATTAGACGTGTTACTAATTAGACGTGTTACTGAGGGAGAGTGATTCATGTGAAAATGAGTGAATCATATCAATGGAAATGAATCAACCTGTGAAAATGTATGAAAGATCTGAAATGTCTAGAAGCAGGTGTGTGAGTTCAGGTGAAGTTCACGTCTTTCTGGAACTCACATTTTAATCAGATGAAATTTTGAAAGTTTTTAACCTTGAGATTATTTTGAGAAATGCGCAGTAAGAGTTTATCGATTTCTCCTCGAATCACAGAGAAAAGCGACGCAGTGACACTGACACGACTCACATAACGCTGAACACACACACACACACACACACACACACACACACACACACACCTATACTGCACACACACACACACACACAC
>JAUCMX010000004.1:31462101-31472101 GCA_033459395.1 Hemibagrus guttatus | reverse complement strand
ATGGCGTCTCTGTGCTGGAGTGCTGTGATCCGGTGCAGCTGGAGCTGCTGTGTGAACTCAACGCGGCTCAAACGCTCCCAGTGCAGCCGCTGATGCGTGTGGGGATGCTAACACACTGCTGCCGCTTTCAGCTCGGGGGACGCAGGTACACTAACATCAGAGTCACACACACGTCACTACACACACACACCCTGGTGCTGTGTGCTCCTGCTGCTGGACCGCTGGAACAGAGCGTGAGCGTGAGCAGAGGCGTGTTCTCCATGCTGCAGCATCTGAACCAGTCTCACAGACACAACAACGTCTCACCACGTCCTCACGAGCAGAGCCTCACGTCCACTCTGAGCCTCAGGTCCACTCCGAGCCTCACGTCCACTCCGAGCCTCAGGTCCACTCCGAGCCTCACGCCCACTCAGAGTCTCATGCCCACTCAGTTGTACTCATCCTGTCCAAACCTGTGCCAGTGCATTTTAAACGTTGGTGATGTCATCCCTGTGGGAGGAGCTTTTGAGTTTCTGTTCCATCATTATTTGCTTCACAGTAACCATGGCGACCCCGAGAGCCGGAGAATCCTCGCCGAGGCCGTACTGAGCGTGCCCAGATCTCTGCACTCCCACAGACCCGGAGATTTCCTGCACCATTTCGTGCACTTCCAGAATAACCTGCTGCAGCACCGTCCAATCAGAGAGCAGGGCCCGGGGTCAGAGTTCACGTGGTTTTGGGGAGCAGACGCATCGGGGCGTGTGTGTGTCGAGCCGGTCTGTAGTAAACACCAGTTGGTGGCGTCTGTGCTGCAGTGTGTGAACAGACTGTTGCGTGTGGAGGCTGTGATACACACAGCAAGATCGCTCACCCTCGCAGCATCGCCCGGGCCTCACCGTGATGAAGAAGAAGATGATGATGATGATGAAGACGGGACGTGACGCCATGTGATTGATTTCCTCCTAAAAAGGACCTGCAATTTTACGTTATTAAAATCCATGCATTATATAAATGTGGAAACGCCCCCACGTCTTCCTGCCATCTATAACACTTTCTCACTCATTTTATTTAACGGCAGGCGAAAGTGTTGCCATGACAACCACCTTCTCTTCATCGCTAACATTAGCTTGGTAGATGGCTAAAGCCTCAGCAGCTGTGTTATCTTTTATTTATTTGCATATCAGACTTGATTGGCCTAGCTGATGTGTTTATTAAGTGACATCGCAATCTGAGCTCAGACTCTGAGGTCATCCAATCACAATCACACAACTGTTACACAATCACCACAAACACAAACACAGTGATGTACTCAGGGATTATCAGCTAAATGAAACGTGTTCATTGCTTTTATTTCACATTGTATTTTTCAGTCCACAAAAATATCTTTTTATATCATATAAACAAACACCACACAATCAGTAAAAAGACTAATTCTACAGCCATTTGTTTCATCGATTTCATCTTAATTAATTCTAATGTTAATAAACCTGTTAATTAGCTTTACATTTTAAAACATTATGTGGATTTAAAACGAACAGTCGTGGAGTTTCTTCTTTCCTCAAGCAGAATAAAAAAGATGTGATTAAAGCAGATTGGAGCTCAGATGCCGTTCACCTCGTTAGTTATTGTGAGACTTTTCCTCACTCAGTAAACATCCAGCTGATCCCAGAAGTCACAGAAATGATCTCTGTTCCCGTGCTGAAGGTGAGACTGCAGAGTTAAATTCAGAACTGGCCATCGCTCTTCAGGCCTGTATCTAGGCCACGGTGCGAGCCTCTGGTTCCTGCAGAACTCTGTGAGTCTTCTGCGTACGTTCGGATCTCCGGAGTGAGCGAACGCCCCCCAGTAACACACCGTCCGATCGGCCAGACGACTCTCCTGAGGCGTGAAGCTGAAGTTCGCGACGGGAGCGGAGTCGAACAGGAAGGGAAGCTCCGCCCCATGACAGGCGTGATCGTAACAGAAGGTCAACCCCGCCCATATTTTGTGATCTGAAGGGGTGTGGTCAAACACGTACATCCACACGGCGCCGCCCGTTCTCAGCACAGCGCGAGCGGCTCGCCGAGCCGGACACAGGAAGATGAAATCCGTCACGATCTGAATCAGGAAGAGAGAAACGACGAGAGGTTTAATCTTTTCTTGGTGTTTCTGATTTTGAGGATTTACCGACGTCTCACCTGAGACAGCATCGTCCGTTTGTCCGCTTTACGGTACACCGTGAGGTATTTCTGCAGGACTTTGAGTGTGTGCTGTTTGAAGATGGCGGTGGTGTAGACGATGCTCTCCAGCACTGACACTGAGCAATTAAAAGCACCGTATATGAAGATCACGCCCTCTTCAGACGTAGTTCCTGAAGGAACGTAAAGTTTAACTGCATCAAAACTCGGAGAACATCAAGCATACGGAACCTAGAGTTACGTCAGTATTTACATGAGGACACAACGCCGAGCGGCTCGGACACATTATTACAAAACCTGAAGAATAAAACACCGCTGAAAAATCATGCTGTTGTAGAGAAACAATCAACAGTGAAGTGTATCATGGTGATATAATGCTGACATCTCAATCCCAGCACGAGTAATTTCATTAAAACATCTCAGCACAGCGCTGGTCTACATACACACACACACACACACACACACACACACACACACACACACACACACTTAAGCCCACTCTGAATATTACACAGATATTTTAATGAAGAGAGGATGAAGGTAGGTGGACAGTGTGTTACAGACCCATTATAACAGGTTTATAACTCTGCCAGTGACCCTGCTGGAACGCTGTGATGGGCTGCTCTGTGATCAGGGCTCCATCCACGTGTGGCCCCCACGTCTCAAACATCTCCAGGAAGCGGAACGGGTTGATGATTTTAGAACCTTCAGAAAAATAGAGGAGGTGAAACATCTGCGTGATCAGATCAGTGTGTTTCCCACACCTGCACATCTGTAGGACGTTTCAGGGTTCAGGAACTCTCGGTGTCCATACTGATATACGGACAACACACAGCAGGTCTCATTATCTCACTGGACACCAGAGGATTTCATCCGAAATCATTCCCAGGAGAGTTTACACAGGAAATGTGAAGATCACGAGAATCCAGACTCGCTAATGTGAAATTAATTTCATTTACGCACCAATTTACTGAACGTTTTTGCCGTTTAATTTTAATGACCTGAAAAAACGTGTTTCCAAAACAAACCGATAAATGAAGACAAATAAGACTAATCTTTTAATCAGGACTAAAGTAATGGCACCCTGTACTCTGTCTGTGTGAGTGGACACGCTGCAGTGGCTGAAGTTTTGTCGCAGTGCTGCGTTTAGGAGGCGATCTTTCTGTCTCTTTTGTGGGCGTGGCTACACCTGTGTCCTGAATAGGTTTGGGAAATTACGGCTGATTGACATTCACGAAGTAACGCATGAGAGTGTGAAAGAAAATCGCAAGACTTTTATAAATAGTGAAGATTTTTCACTTCAGTCAGCTGAAAACTTTACTTTTAAGAGATTTATTATTCATAAAGAGAATAAATATCATGGTTCAGAGCTGAGTGAGGGCTGAAACTTGTCCTGAAGGAGAACACCACACTTTGTGTTTCAGCGCACTGCAGGAACCTGGAGCAGTTCTGTAAGATCATACTGTAGGACATGCGGAGGAAATGATCCACATCACGGAGGAGCTGAAGCTGGAGCTGCTCTTCTCAAGCTTTATACCAGCTGATAAAGTTTGGAGTTTGGAATGTTGCTTGTTTTGCTCATCTCACATGTAGACATCTCACATGTAGACATCTCACATGTAGACATCTCACATGTAGACATCTCACATGTAGACATTGTAGTAACTGCTTATTACTTAAACTCGGGTTATAAAATATGTATAAATTGAGTTGAGCTCGTCAGTGATGTTTGGGCTGGTCGCCTCCAGGAGAAAGGAGATTCCAGGAGCTTCAATCTCCCCTTGTGGCAAAACACCTGAAGTTGTGTGAGTTACTGGAAGTGTTTGGGTTCCTGCAGTGAAATGACAAGAATATTTCTGTGTGTGTGTGTGTGTGTGTGTGTGTACCTGCTTGAACCTGAGCCTGCAGGACGGTGTGTGTGCTGAGCGAGCGAAGACACTGCAGGTCAGACGCCGAGCAGTTCGTCTGTTTCACAAAGTTCCTGCCCAACTTCATGGCATCCCACCTGCAGCATCACACTCATCAGCATGTCACTGTCATTACAGTCATCTGCCATTATGTAACATTAAGTGTGTGTGTGTGTGTGTGTGTGTGTGTGTGTGTGTGTGTGTTACCTGGTTTTGAGGGGGATGGAGAAAGGCTGGCTCTGTATGGTAGCGTGTCGGAACAGCGCTTCACTGCTCTTCATCATCAGGTGTAAACACACGGACTGAGCACCAGCACTTTCACCAAATAGAGTCACCTACACACACACACACACACACACACACACACACACACACACACACTCGTACTCAAGTTATAGAGCACTGTTCTTTCTCTCTGCTGGAAAAAAACTGAACTATGGTTTTCATGGCATCTCGTACTTTTTATCCATTTATTGTTACATATAATTTTGTGGAGCGTCTGTGAATCGAGGGAGTTCCCGTTGTCACACACACCTTCTTCGGGTCTCCACCGAACGCCGCGATGTTGGTTTGGACCCAGCGCAGAGCCGCCTGCTGATCCAGAATTCCGTAATTTCCCACTGCAGATCTCTCCGGATCTATTCCCGTCACCAGGAACCCGAACGCTCCTGTACAGCAGCCACGGTTACCATGGTTACCAGGGTTAATTACAGTTAAAGAAATGTAGTGTTGTGTTGTCTACACACACCTCAGAACTCCTGTAAAATCATCCAGAGTGACTCTACAGAGGACTGCGACTTTCACATGAGAAAATGAACGTGATATTGAACATTTTTAAGCTTTAATATGCAAAAGATTTGGCGGACACAATGCGACTAGATTAACTGATGACCTGTGGTTTACGGTGGGCTGGACAGAGACTGGACGGAGATTAACACACTGAGGAACAGGAACACAATTACAAAAACTTCTGATTTTATTTTCAAAACAATCACTTAATCCGTATTTAAATATTGTTCCCTCCCACTAATTTGCATGTGACATCACTGACATGATTATTGTTAAACTCTCTGCACACACGCACACACACACACACACACACGCACACACACTGTTAGGGATGATTTAGAGCTGATGTGTCTATAGTGTGTCTCACCCAGGCGATACTCCACATTTACCACCACCGTGTTGCTATAGTTACTGATGAAGCGTCCGTCATACAGCGGTTTGGAGGCGGAGCCAGCGATGAAATCGCCTCCATGGATCCATACCATGACAGGAAGCTGAGCTGCGGTCTTCACCGAGAGCCTCACCCTCACAGGAACATATACGTTCAGGTAGAGACAGTCCTCACTCACCTGAACACACAGCAGTACTGTAACCATGGTAACGAGCATCAATAATTACGCTATTCATTGACAAAAAAGCGTATTCATCTTCTTTAGTGCATGTAGAACATCAGTCGCAGAAGTCTTGATATTTATTCTGAATAAAATCATTTTCTGCTCCATTAACGTTTTTGATGGTTTTTACACACTGCAGCCAACAACTTCCTGTTGAATAATAATGAAAATAAATCGAAATAAAGAGGATTACCTTATGAGGACACGCTTCGGAGAATTCCCCCGCACAAGCCTGCATGCACGCTGCCCGAGGGAACGTGGCATCGTACGGCTGCGTCCACCGAGACACGGGCCGAGGAGCCGCCCACCGCTTCGGGCCTACCGGAGGAGCTGCGTACGGTATCCCAAAAAACACATGAGCTTTATCCAGAGTCAGTCCACGAACCGGACCGGAGTGTGTGAGCACGACTGGGTCTCCAGTGTGTGTGTGTACTGCAGGGTCTGTGTGTGTGTGTACTGCAGGGTCAGTGTGTGTGTGTATGACCGGTTCTCCAGTGTGTGTGTGTACTGCAGGGTCAGTGTGTGTGTGTACTGCAGGGTCAGTGTGTGTGTGTACTGCAGGGTCAGTGTGTGTGTGAATTGCAGTGGACTCCAGTGTAACGTCTGGTTCTTCATCCCACGTGACTCTGTTTAACTTCACACCAGAGCGACGTCCATCACTAAGGTAGCCATTACACCTAATGTCGTTACACTCATTATCCTCTGAGCGTTCCGTACTCAGCCGGATATCTTCAGGAATTCTAAGAGCAGGTTTATTTTCAGGCTGAATCTTTAGGTCACGAAGTCCAGCCTCCAAAACCTGCACACTGTACTGATTATTCTCCAGTATGTCATTACGTGGTGTCTTCTGGAAAGTCATGCTCCTCACTCCTCCAGTCTGAGGCGTGTAATACTGATTATGTGTGAAATGAGTGTGTGTGAGTCGTGAGTCTTTGCCTCTCTCTTGGCCCCCACACACTAAGTCTGGCGTTGCCATGGAAACCAGCACGAGCAGGATTACTCCAGCGACTGATGAGCGAACCATGATGAGCTCCAGCCAATATCACGCTGATGGAAAGCCAATCCCAGAGAGGTGTTTTACCCACACATGCTCTCTCTCTCTCTCTCTCGCTCTCTCTCTCTCTCTCTCTCTCTCTCTTAATCAAACACACACACACACACACACACACACACACACACACACACACACACACACCTTCAGCTTGGGTTTACTCACGTGCTTACTCAGTTCTGAGCTTCCTCGTCTTCAAAACTTTAAGACTTTTCAGTTTCTCAGAATCTCTGAAGTCCTGCTCGCTTCTCTTCAGTCCAGTTACTGAGCGAGTGAAGCAGGACTGAACTCTGTTTCATTACATATCTTGTGACATTAATAAGGCAAAACACACACACACACACACACACACACACACACACACACACACACACACACAAGCACACACACAAGGAAGGCCTTTGTGAAACAAATCAGATTACAAGCAGCAGGAGATTTTGATAAACTTTGATAAACTACTCACATGGCTTCCATTTAATGTTTTAACACGTCATTCACGCGCAGGTCACGTGTCTTTCTTTAGTAAATAAAAAATTGTAATTGTTGGTAAATTGCTGTGGTATAAGAGGATGAGGCGGAGTTACTTTCAGGTACAGAACATCACTCTCAGATCAACCAGAGCACAACACGGCCCACTAACATGGCTCCCCCAGACCAGACTTTTCAGACTTCCCACATTCCCAGTCTTCCCACATTCCGAGTCTTCGCACACTTCCCAGACTTCCCACATTCCCAGTCTTCCTACACTTCCCAGCCTTCCTTCACTTCCCAGACTTTCCACATTCCCAGTCTTCCTACACTTCCCAGACTTCCCATGTTCCCAGTCTTCCCACATTCCCAGTCTTCCCAGGTCACTTTCTCACTCACCTGACTTCTAATCTCCTCCAGCACACACACACACACACACACACACACACACACACACACACACACACTGTACTTAAAGTAACACCCAGTAATTCCAGTTCCACAGTCAGAATGTGTAGTAGTTGCTCCGTGTGTTTGTTCCTGATGTTGTCCAGCTGTTCTTCCTGTAATTCTCACCCAGTTTTCTTCTCTCAGTTCTCTGTTTTGTCCTTTGATCTTTTTGTGGATCAGGACCTTGGCTCATGATGTGGATTTGTGACTGTTTGTGTCCAGGTCATGAGCTCATGAGCTGTAACACCTTCTGTTCCTCACCGTTCATTAACCTTCACAGTCTCGGGTCACTCGTGTCTATCCAGCAATGAATAACTTTAATATATTATTAAAGCCCCATTATTAACGACACTTTTGCTATGATTTTATAAAAATGTTAATCTTTTAAAAGCACACGCAAGAAAACTAGAAGAGTGGCTTCATATCTGGAGCAAGCTGAGTCAGTGTACAGATTAGCATCAGCACCTAGCATTAGCATAACTTTTTTTTTTTTATGATCCATGTTTGTTATATTTTTTTAATTGTGTATCCAGGTACATTTTGATATCCTTGTGTCCCTGTGTGTGTGTGTGTGTGTGTGTGTGTGTGTGTGTGTGTGTGTGTGATGTCTGCTTTATTTTTTTGAATATCCTGCTTTTATTTGTACACATGATGTAAGAATAAGATCAGGTCAGACTGAGGGCCTCAGAGAAACACTCACAAACACTCCGAAGTACAAACACGCTGCCTTTCGAGATCATGACTCATCTGTGTTCACGCTGTTCTTCCTCGCTGCCTACGGAGCGGTATACATACAGCCGTCTCCATGGGAACAGCATCATCATCACCCAGGGATGCATAGCCAAACGAAATAAATAGTACATTTGTGTAAATGCTGTAAACAAACACCACACAGCGAAAATGACTCGGGACGCAGTCATCAGGAGGCAAGACTCACACATCAGGAAATATACAGAGTTGAGTTTATTTTGTAATGTATTCATATGAAAGGTGAAAAGATTATTTAGAAGAATATCATAATGATATGAGCAGATATGAGAATATGATGCACCAGGCCTACATAGCAGGGATTTACACCACGTCAGCTCCCTGTCACGCTGAGGAATAATACTAATAATAATAATAATAATAATAATAATAATCATGTCGATATAAGTCTTGATTAAAATTGAATTTCAGTGATTTCAGTGTGTTGCATAAAAGTAAAGAAGCCAGAGCGATCCAGTCAGGAGCTGCAGTTTCGAGCCGTTCTGCCAACCGGAGAGCGTCTGAGCCGAACCGCCGGGGCCCAGATCCCACCCCGGGACCCAGTCGTATCCTGCGGGGAGAGATATTTTCAGTCAGAAAACAATAAAGGAAAAATATAAAGCTGAAAATGAGAGAAATGAGAAATGAGTGGAAAAGTGGAGGGAGTCAGCAGGGGTTCATAGAGTTCAGTGTGCGGGTTGAAGAGTCGTGTTTGTTAAATCTGGGAGTTAATTTGGAAGATGAATCATCATCATACATACTTTTAACTTGGTCTCGGATCGGATCCGCTGTCGAAAAGATGAGTGTACAGACGTTTGACACTTTTAATAAACACTTGTGATAGTGAGCCAAATTAACATGAGAACATGTTGCTGTTGTTCTTACTGCAAAGCTTGTCTCTGCATTTCTCTACACCGCACTTGCTGCAGGCCAGACCCACGATGTACGGCGTGAACCCGAACACGTTCCCGCTGTCATGCCACACAATAAAGATATCTGAATTACAAAACCAGCTCAGATACAGACATGCCACATTAACACAGAGTAAATGTAGTGATTTGGACCTAATAGTCTTCAGAGTGTGACCTGAACGTTTCTACTTACGCGTCACCGTAGTTACAGACAAAAATGGTCGACTCGGGATGATGGGAGAAGTTTTCAATTCCTCTGGAGCAGACGTGGACGGCACAGCCCACTTTATAACTCGTGGCCCACATCAACTGAAACACACGGAATAAAGGAAAGGTAGATGTTTGTGTAACTAGCTGCTTTAACTTGAAGTTCTCCACATCTTCAGGACAGAGGAGTTTCTCAGTAACATGAACAGCTGAGATTATTCTCATGTTTAAGAGAATAAAGAGAGACTTATGAGCAGGACATTGGCTGCTAAAATAGAAATAATAACAGGAACTGACTCATTTCTATGACATTCCACAGCATTAGATATAATTATAACAGGATAAAAAGTAAAGTTTGTTGTTTTTCACTAAATAAAACTTTTATTTAGTCGTACAAATCAGAAACCAAACAACTTGAACAAAGTAAAAAATCCCAAACCAAAATTTGTTGCTGTTTCTGACCTGCAGAGGTGGAGAGGAGTGAATGTCTGCCATGAGCAAAAGATTCACTGATTCAAAGAGTGAGCTGCTGAATACATGAGGAGTAAATCTCCGTCGTGACTAATAGATTCACTGACTCAAGGTGCACAAAATTAGATTCAATACACACACACAGACACACACACACAGTAGCAAACACACAGATTTGAACAAAAGGAATGACTCAGTGCAGTACACAATACTGAATCGTTCATCTTAG
>JAUCMX010000004.1:31439601-31457101 GCA_033459395.1 Hemibagrus guttatus | reverse complement strand
AGAAATCCAACACTGACATTTAAATTCACACAAATCCATGATGAGCAGGTCAGAGGCACAGGACGTAAACAATAAAGCTTATAAAGTGCTTATATGAAGTGTTATTAACATGATCTTTATAGAAAGTGCTGCACAGAGCAGTGTTTAGGTGTAAGCTACTACATCGTGTGTTTTAAAGACTTACAAAACAGCCACAAAAATGAATAAAATGAACTTATCATCAGTAAGTTTAGTAAATAAGACAGAAAATAAAGAATAGTATATAAAAACATAAGCTAAATACAGACATCATGATGATAACTGTTATAAATTATAGTACAGTAGTCACAATAAATTGTGAGCAGTGACTCAGGGGCCCAAGCACTACACTGATGTGTGTAATGGACTGTATTGATGATTTGACGCTCAATCCCGTGGCTCTGTTGAGAACATGTGACCTGTGTGAGGGACATGAGGAAGATGGTTTCCTGAAGGTGTATCTATCAAGGAGGTTTCTCACTGGGAATTCATCTACAGTTTCATTAACGATGCTTTCTGTACACAGGTGTTATTATACTCAGTGGTAGAAAAGTGTGTTGAGTAATCAGACCTGGTCCAATCAGAACTGTTCCTGAACCAGTCAATCTGTACAGAACCAGTTTATTGTATACTACACACCAGAAACTAAATGTCATTCAACTATATCCAGCTGTTTCATGCAGCAAGTCTCATTAGGGCTTTAAAATGAAAATAAGCTCATGTTTTAGTGTGTGTGTGTATGTGTGTGTGTGTGTGTGTGTGTGTGAGAGAGAGAGAGAGAGAGAGAGAGAGAGAGAGAGAGACAGACATTCTTGGATTTCAGTGTTAGGTACCAATTGTTTCCATGAACTGTAATTCATGGAATGAACTACAGTGAACTGTAATTAGGTGACCATTAATTAATGTTAATTAATTATAAATAGTAAGTAAATTAATAAGTGAATTTCAAAAGGAGTGTATACAGCACACACACACACACACACACACACACACACACACATACACACATACATCATGCCCATATTAGTAGTCCTCTGTGTTTTCTACAGAAATGGGATGTTGGGCTGGCGGTGTTGCAGGACGGACGTCTCTCATTGCTGACCTCTCCTCAGCACAGCTACAGAGACCTGACCATCAGATCACCCAGTAATCACAAAGCAAACATGGAACCACGCCATCTGAGCTCACACACTTTTTCTGAATTCCATCACACGCAGACAGATGTGAGCCACGCCCGACCCAGGAAGCTGGAAGCAGTGAGTAATTACTGCTCCAATCACACTCTCTGTGAAACCTGGAACATTCTGATGCTAGGATACAGAACTTTCCTCTGGAGCTCTGCTGCACCTCTGAAGAGTCCATGTAGAACCTAGAAGTGGTTTTCTATCTGAACGTGTTCTGTGTAGATCAGTTAGGATGACATCTCGTAATTATCCAGTGAAGTGTTACAGAATGCCTTTTTGGTAGCAGCTACAAACATAATTAAATGTTAAACACACAGCAGCTTGTAGGTTGAAGGATCTGTAAATAATTAAGAGTTCTTAGATTCTGGGAAACATTTCAGAGAGGAAACATTTTTCAGAGAACATGATGTATACACTGATCAGGCGTAACACTGTGAGCAGTGCCAGGTGAAGTGAAGTCAAGAAGAAGAAAAGTCAAGAAGCTTTTATTGTCATTCCAGCCACATATAGCTGACGCAGTACATAGTGAAATGAGACAACGTTTCTCCAGGACTCTGGTGCTACATTAAAACAACACACAACATGTAATTACACAAAAAATGAAACAACAACACAGAGCTAGGACAGAAGTTTGTTCTAGATACATAAAGTGCAAACAGTGCAAAGACAAGACAGTGCAAAGACAAAGTGCAACAACACAAAAACAACACAAGACAACAAAAAAACGTGCAAGACGCAATATGATGTGCATTACATATATGTTCGTAACCATATACATAGCAGCATGACCATTGTAGTGTGCAGAAATCTGTTAGCAGCAGTTAAAAATAGTGCAAATAAGTAATAATATATAACAGTGGTTGAGGTAGTGCAAGTAGAAGGTACATGGTATTGAGAGTCCGTCCACACAGGTGTATGTGTGTGTGTGTGTTCACACAGGTGTATATGTGTGTGTATGTAAGAGAGAGAGCTGGTATAGTTCAGTTCTGGGTGTTGAGGAGCCTGATGGCTTGTGGTAAGAAACTGTTACACAGTCTGGTTCTGAGGGCCCGAATGCTTCGGTATCTCTTTCCAGACGACATGAGGGTGAAGAGTGTGTGTGAGGGATGTGTGTGTGTGTGTGTGTGTGTGTGTGTGTGTGTGTGTGTGTGTGTGTGTGTGAGAGAGAGAGAGAGAGAGAGAGGTCACTCTGTCCTCTCCTAAAGTCAACAACCATCTCTTTAGTCTTGTCAACATTTAGAGACAGGTTGTTGGCTCTACACCAGGCTCTTAGTCGTTGTACCTCCTCTCTGTATGCTGACTCGTCATTCTTGCTGATGGGACCCACCATGGTCGTGTCATCGGCGAACTTGACGATGTGGATTGCTGGACTGTCGTGAGTCAGCAAAGTGAACAGCAGTGGGCTGAGCACACAGCCCTGAGGGGCTCCAGTGCTCAGTGTGGTGGTGCTGGAGAAGCTGTTCCCGATCCGGACTAACTGAGGTCTCCCAGTCAGCATTCATATATACAGGTGCACCTCAATAAATTAGAATGTCGTGGAAAAGTTCATTTATTTCAGTAATTCAACTCAAATTGTGAAACTCATGTATTAAATAAATTCAGTGCACACAGACTGAAGTAGTTTAAGTCTTTGGTTCTTTTAATTGTGATGATTTTGGCTCATATTTAACAAAAACCCACCAATTCACTCTCTCAACAAATTAGAATATGGTGACATGCCAATCAGCTAATCAACTCAAAACACCTGCAGAGGTTTCCTGAGCCTTCAAAATGGTCTCTCAGTTTGGTTCACTAGGCTACACAATCATGGGGAAGACTGCTGACCTGACAGTTGTCCAGAAGACAATCATTGACCCCCTTCACAAGGAGGGTAAGCCACAAACAGCCACAAAAAGTGGGGGGAGTGCAGGAGTGTTCCTCCTGAAGTCCACTATCATCTCCACTGTTTTGAGCATGTTGAGCTCCAGGTTGTTAAGACTACACCAGGCAGGCAGCTGCTCAACCTTTTGTCTGTAAGCAGACTCATCACCGTCCTGGATGAGGCCGATGACTGTAGTGTCGTCCGCAAACTTCAGAAGCTTGACAGATGGATCAGTAGAGGTGCAGTCATTGGTGTAAAGGGAGAAGAGCAGTGGGGAGAGGACGCAACCCTGGGGGGCGCCAGTGCTGGTGGTGCGGCTGTATGACGTGAATTTCCCCAGTTTCACTAGCTGATGCCTATCTGTCAGAAAACTGGTGATCCACTGACAGATAGAGCTAGGGACAGAGAGCTGGGTTAGTTTGGTCTGGAGGAGTGTTGGGATGATGGTGATGAAGGCCGAACTAAAGTCCACAAACAGGAGCCTCACATAAGTCCCTGATTTGTCCAGATGCTGTAGGATGAAAAGACAGCCTGTGACCAGGAGACAGCCGTGGACAGAGCCACCTGTTCTCTGATCTGCCGTTACACCTGTCAGCTTCTCAGAGCAAGGAATTTTTTTTCTCCTTTCTGTTTCTCTACTTTTGTAAAGCTGCTTTGAGACAATGTCCATTGTAAAAGGATCTATACAAACAAAATGAATTGAAATTGAAATGAAATTGAAGTGCAGTCCCATGTTAACTGCATCATCCACGGACCTGTTTGCTCGGTAAGCAAACTGCAGGGGGTCCAGTAAAGGTCCAGTGATGTTCTTCAGATAAGCCAGCACCAGTCGTTCAAATGACTTCATGACCACAGACATTAAAGCAATAGGTCTGTGGTCATTAAGTCCTGTTATCTTGGGTTTCTTTGGGATGGGGATGATGGTGGAACGTTTGAAGCAGGCAGGGACTTCACACAGCTCCAGTGATCTATTGAAGATCTGTGAAAAGATGGAGGCCAGCTGGCCAGCACAGGTTTTCAGACAGGCTGGTGTGACACCGTCTGGGCCTGGTGCCTGGTGCAGTTCTTCAGGAAGACCTGACACACATCATCTTCACTGATCTGAAGTGCAGGAGGGGAGAGGGGGGTTGCTGGAGGTGTTAACGGTTGTGTAGAGAGATGTTTAGATCAGGCATGGAGTGTTAGATCGGCAATTTCAAATCTACAATAAAACTCGTTCAGGTCTTCAGTGAGTTGTTGATTCTCCCTCAGCGCTGGGGGATGGTGTCTTGTAGTTTGTGATGTCTTTCAGGCCTTTCCACACTGAAGCAGGGTCGTTGGAAGAGAACTGGTTTTCCAGCTTTTTTACCGTAGCTCCTCTTAGCCACCCTGGGCTGTGGTAGCTCAAGTGGTTAAAGCTCTGGGCTGATTGGAGGTTCAACTTCCTCAGCTGGGATATGCAAAGAAAAGAATTCCACTGTGCTGTAATGTATGTGTGGCCATAATAAAGGCTTTGTGCCCTCAGTTCTTCTTCTAATCTCCTTATTCAGTGTGTTTCTGGCCTGATTGTACAAGACTCTGTCCCCATTCCTGTAGGCATCCTCTTTGGCCTGACGAAGATGTCTGAGTTTTGCTGAACCATGGATTATCATTGTTGAATGTTAAATAAGTCCTGGTAGGGATGCACATGTCTTCACAGAAACTGATATATGATGTTACAGTCTCTGTGAGCTCATCCAGATCGGTGGCACCAGCTTCAAAAATACTCCAATCAGTCCATTCAAAACAGGCCTGTAAGTCCTGCTCTGTTTCGCTGGTCCATCTCTTTACAGTCCTTACTACAGGTTTAGCAGATTTAAGTTTTGGCCTGTATGTCGGGAGAAGATGAATCAGGCAGTGGTCAGAGAGTCCTAAAGCTGCTCTGGGGACAGAGCGATATGCATCCTTTATTGTGGTGTAGCAGTGGTCCAAAATATTTTTGTCTCTGGTGGGACATGAAATGTGCTGTTTGAATTTTGGCAGTTCATGTGAGAGGTTTGCTTTATTAAAGTCCCCAAGAATGATAATAACAGAGTCCGGGTGTTGTTGCTCTGTGTGTGTGATCTGATCAGTCAGGTGTTGTAGAGCCGAGCTCACGTGTGCTTGTGGTGGAATGTAAACACTCATGAGAATGAAGGAGGAAAACTCCCGCGGCGAGTAGAACGGTTTACAGTTGATGAAGAACGCTTCCAAATCGGGACAGCACGTCTTCTTCAATGCTGTTGCACCAGTGTACATCAGTATCTGTACACCACCTTTCGTTGATGTAGAAGCATGTCCCACCTCCACGTGATGCCCGATGCGTCACGATCCGCTCTGAACAGCTGGAAGCCCGGCAGATGAAGCGCGTTGTCCGGAATGGCGTCGTTCAGCCAGGATTCAGTAAAACACAGAGCAGCAGAGTTCGAAAAATCCTTATTTATCCGGGAGAGCAGAAGACGTTTGTCCATTTTGAGCGGAGCGGGGATTCTCCAGGTGCTAGGCAGCACCATTCTAAAGCCGCACTGCCTGAGCTTGATGAGCGCACCAGGTCGCTCGTACTTCTTGAAGCGTTTGAACAGCGCCGCTGCGCCGCCAACTACAATGTCCAACAAAATGTCAGAATAATTGAAAACTGGTAGAATATTGTGTGGTGTGTTCTGCCGAATGTTCAGCAGTTCATCCCTGGTAAAACTTTTCAAGTTTGAGAAACAAAAAACAGGAAAAATTAACAAAAACAGAACAAACACTGGAGAGATGCACACTGAGGTGGACATCTGCGGCGCCATCTTAAGTCATCTTAATGGACAAGTGTACGAGTTTGATGACAAATTCTGTGGCTAGACCACTGGATCAGAACATCTCCAAAACTGCAGCTCTTGTGGGGTGTTCCCGGTCTGCAGTGGTTAGTATCTAAAAGTGGTCCAAGGAAGGAACAGTGGTGGACCGGAGACAGGGTCATGGGCGGCTAAGGCTCATTGATGCACGTGGGGAGCGAAGGCCGGCCCGTGTGATCCGATCCAACAGACGAGCTACTGTTGCTCAAACTGCTGAAGAAGTTAATGCTGTTTCTGATAGAAAGGGATCAGAATACACAGTGCAGGACGGGTCAGGGCTGTTTTGGCAGCAAAAGTGGGACCAGCACAATATTAGGCAGGTGGTCATAATGTTATGCCTGGCCAGTGTATATTCCTGTAGATGGACAAGCAAACAACCCTAAAAAGTTTACAGTGTAAATGTAGAAGTGATCTCACACTTAGATCTCACACATAGTGCTGAGTTTCTGGAAGTTGTGTAATTCATAACAGATTAAATATAATAAATAATAAAAGCTTCCCCACAAACATTAGGAGGCTCTGCGAGAGCAGAAGGAGTTCTGCAGGATTCAAGTTATGTAGAATTATGCAGAGTTATGAAATGTGAAAACATCAGGAACAAGAATAAACAACAAAATGAATGAATAATAATAATAATAATAATAATAATAATAATAATAATAATAATAATAATAATAATGTCAGTGATATCTAAGACAGTATGTTATAGAGATTATAATGTGTGTGTGTGTGTGTGTGTGTGTGTGTGTGCAGGAGGGGGTGATGATGGAGAGGAGACAGCAGGCTGTGATGGAGCAGGTGATGGTGGACCAGCTCTCAAGGTGAGAGTCCTTACTCTGTTTCTCTGCAGGAATAAACAGAGCAGATTTCAGACTCTACACTCATCCTGAGTTCCAGCTTTAATCAGAACACTGTTACGGTTTGTGCTCAGAGCCGTCATCAGCGACCCGGAACAAAACTCTGCTAACTCTGCTAACTCAGTCAACCTTTCAGCTCGTCACAGGAGGACTTTACACCACACCATGTAAGACACACACACACACACACACACACACACACACACACACACACACACACACACAAACACACACACACGCATACTCTTTACAGTTAAAAAGTTTGACATGCTACACCATGTAAGACACACGCGCACACGCGCACACGCATGCACGCACGTGGAGGGTGTGGTCTATTTCTGGACCAGAAAGTGTAATAAAGGAATAAAGAAACTCTGCACATTCTTCATATGTTATATTTATATGTTTATATATTATGTAAATATTAATATTTTATTGTAATGTATTAATTATACAATAAATGGTAAATTAGTAATGTTTTAATATTTAATAAATTTTTTTTCCCTTAACATCCATTATGATGAATGAGACAGAAATGTAAGTGAAATGCTGTTCAGATGATGGGTTCTGTTCCTCTGAGAGAACCCTTACAGGACAGGCTCTGTGCAGGTTCAATCAATCTAGCTTTTATTACTAAAGGTAGAACCTTTAGAACACAGTGAAGGAACCCATGCAGTACACTTTATTAAGATTACACAAAACTTTATAATAGAGTTTAAATTTAATAATATTATACAAATTCACACTGTAAAATTCCCCATGTAAATGTAAATGTTAATGCTAATGTGTGTGTGTGTGTGTGTGTGTGTGTGTGTGTGTGTGTGTGTGTGTGTGTTTTACAGGGTGAAAACTCCAAAGTCTTTAACAGAGAACATCCTGTCCTACAAACTCTGCTTTCATGCCAGAATTTTATCTCGGTATATGCGAACAGATCAGAAAACTTACATTTTTTGTGTTGGAGAACCCTAGAAGGTTCTATGTAGAACTCCACAAAGTGTTTTCCGATCAGAAACTGTTTCAAATAGCACCAAGATAAGAACCGTTAACTATCCAGTGTAACTATCTAACTCTGATTCTGACTCTGACTCTGACTGAGACTCAGACTCTGATTCTGACTCTGACTCTAACTCTGACTCTGACTCTTACTCTTACTCAGACTCTGATTCTGACTCTGACTCTAACTCTGACTCTGACTCTGACTCTAACTCTGACTCTGACTCTAACTCTGACTCTGACTCTTACTCTTACTCTGACTCTGATTCTAACTCTGACTCAGACTCTGACTCTGACTCTGACCCTGACTCTGACTCTTACTCTGACTCTGACTCAGACTCAGACTCTGACTCTGATTCTAACTCTGACTCTGATTCTGACTAGCAGATGTGGGCGTGAGGCGTGTCGAGAGCTGATTGGTTTCTACTTCACATGTGATCAGACACTAACGGTGTACGAGTACCGCAGTTTTGGGAAAAACAGGTGAGAAGTGATCACACACTGATCTGTGCATGTGAAGTGTACATTACAGTATTACAGGTGTATTAACTGAGATGTGTGTGTTTATTACAGGTGTATTAATGGAGTTGTGTGTGTTTATTACAAGTGTATTAACTGAGCTGTGTGTTTATTACAGGTGTATTAACTGATCTGTGTGTATTTATTACATGTTTAAAAACTGAGCTGTGTGTGTTTATTACAGGTATATTAACCGATCTGTGTGTGTTTTTACAGGTTTATTAACTGAGCTCTGTGTGTTTATTACAAGTGTATTAACTGAGCTGTGTGTTTATTACAGGTGTATTAACTGATCTGTGTGTATTTATTACATGTTTAAAAACTGAGCTGTGTGTGTTTATTACAGGTATATTAACCGATCTGTGTGTGTTTTTACAGGTTTATTAACTGAGCTCTGTGTGTTTATTACAAGTGTATTAACTGAGCTGTGTGTTTATTACAGGTTTAATGCCCTGCCATTTATTGCGCGTGGGGTTTATAGAACACGAGGGAGACCATACTGTCTCTCTGACATCTCACAGGTACCAAACTATATATACACACACACACACACACACACACACACACACACACACACACAGCTTTTTACTACCTGTCTGTATTATTCAGGGTGGAAATCTGCGCTTCAGTACAGACGGACCTCACGTCCCCGAGAACCTGAGACAGCGGCCGTGTCTGACTCTCAGAGTTACTGATGTGGACGAAGAAGCCAAGAGTTCACTACTGTACACACACACACACACACACACACACACACACACACGCTTAATTAATTTTATTATTTGAATTCATTTTCATTAATCTATATTTAATTTAAACCTTATTTACTGAAATGGAATTATATTTCATTGAAATCATAAAATGAAAATAGAGTATTAAAAATAACGAGTTTGTAAGAGCTTTGTGCAGTAGTGAAAGCTCTCTTCTCTCTTCTCTCTCTCACAGACTCCAGTTTGGAGAAACTGAACATCATCTTTCTGAGGAGGAAATAAACGATCGGAAAACTCTGAATGCAATTCAAGGTTCATATTTCTCTACCACACTCACTCACTTCCACTCTTCACTCTAATCTCTAATGTCTCTGTGGAGATTTAACTCATTTCCCATCACTGAGAAAACAACAAACTCGGTGCCATGTCCCAACCCAATCCTGAACACCAGAGGGAGTTTTGAGCTCACTTCTGGGTTTCCACCCGGAGATAAAAGCGGAGCTCACACGGTGTGCTTCACAAAGTATCGTTTCCTTTGAGTATGTACCAAGCCTTTTCTGAATTGTTTGTCAGTCTTATAATTTTTGCCCGACCGTTTTCGCCTTAGTCACGTGTTTTTGGATTACCTGGTTCTGACCCCTTTTGGTTTTTTGGATTACCGATTTTTGTATTGAGCCTATTAAATCTGCAAATGGATTCTACCGCTTCCACCTCTGGTGAGTCGCAACCCTCGGAAAGTGGAAAAGCAGCAGTAAAAAGTATTTCCACTTCCTGTACACTTTCCTGAAGGTTTTGTGGTGTCCATACGCCATCAGAGACACACAACTACCACAAACTCTTCCCTCTGAAAAAGTAGTTCCATCTCTGAACCGAGCGATTCCACACCTTTACTCCTTCATTTTTACACAAACACCTCTACATTTATACACAAACACACAAACACCTTTACATTTATACACAAACACCTTTACATTTATACACAAACACACAAACACCTTTACCTTTATACACAAACACCTTTACATTTATACACAAACACCTTTACCTTTATACACAAACACCTCTACATTTATACACAAACACCTCTACCTTTATACACAAACACCTCTACATTTATACACAAACACCTTTACCTTTATACATAAACACCTCTACATTTATACACAAACACCTTTACCTTTATACACAAACACCTTTGCCTTTATACACAAACACCTCTACATTTATACACAAACACCTTTACCTTTATACACAAACACCTTTACATTTATACACAAACACCTTTACCTTTATACATAAACACCTTTACATTTATACACAAACACCTCTACATTTATACACAAACACCTTTACCTTTATACATAAACACCTTTACATTTATACACAAACACCTCTACATTTATACACAAACACCTTTACCTTTATACACAAACACCTTTACATTTATACACAAACACCTCTACATTTATACACAAACACCTTTACCTTTATACATAAACACCTTTACCTTTATACACAAACACCTCTACATTTATACACAAACACCTTTACCTTTATACACAAACACCTTTACACCTTCATTTATACACAAACACCTTTACACCTTCATTTATACACAAACACCTTTACCTTTATACACAAACACCTTTACACCTTCATTTATACACAAACACCTTTACACCTTCATTTATACACAAACACCTTTACCTTTATACACAAACACCTCTACATTTATACACAAACACCTGAAGACTTGATGGAGGAGTACAGCAGCTGATCTTCCATTCTCACTCAGATTCCATTAAACACACTTTCTTTTCTTTCATAAGTTAATGGATTAATTTATTTACTGATTTGTTCTAGCGTCTGTACGTGAGAGGTTGAAGGGACGTGCTATCCGGACTCTGATTGGTTTAGGGAGGAGGCTGCAGAGTTTAGATGTGAAGCAGAGCGGCATTGTGGGTAAAGAGCAGCTCAGACAGTGTCTGATGGAGGAGCTGGGGTTCAAGCAGCAGGTACAGTAATCACTAATCACCGTTTTTACAAAATCCCATGTGCATAAATGTTATACACTGATATGCACGTGGAATTTAGGACTTTTGTCATCAAAAACATAAATGTGCACACATGAAATGACAGACATTAAATTGACACAGCATGAAGACACTGAATGCCTGAAGGGATTATTATTAATAATACAGCATTATAAACACAAAAAGAAAAAGACTCAGTGACAATAAACACTACATAACATACACAGCATTCACAAAATACACAAAATACTAATATACGAAAGAACTAACCCATTCCATAGTGTACACTATGTTTCCATAAGTTTTGGGACGTCTGCCTTTACATGCACATGAATGTAATATGGAGTTGTCCCGCCCTTTGCAGCTATAACAGCTTCAACTCTTCTGGGAAGGCTTTCCACAAGGTTTAGCGTGTTTATGGGAATTTTTGACCGTTCCTCTAGAAGCGCATTTGTGAGGTCAGGCACTGATGTTGGACGAGAAGGTCTGGCTCGCAGTCTCCGCTCTAATTCATCCCAAATGTCACATGCACGGGGTGCCAGGCAGGAGAAATCAGACCCAAATGCAGGGACAGACATTAGATAGGGGTTTATTATAAAATAACCAAAGAATAGACAATGGGAAACATTAGGGCAAACAGAATGAAATACCAAACCAAAAACCAGAAAACACTGAGTACCAAAACAACACCCTAAGATGAGGATTCAGCAAACAACACAAGCAAGACAACCGGTATAAATAGGGGAGATGATCAATGCAGCATGAGGGACAGGTGTGCAGAGGCGGGAACAGGCTAAGGATTGGGCGGAGAAAACATGTGAGAACACAAAACAAACAAAGACACATGGCACAGGCATAAATAAACTCCTGCTGGAATGCCCCCTAGTGTTCCAACAGGGAATTAGCCAAGCCATCCATGACACCAAAGGTGTTCTATGGGGTTGAGGTCAGGACTCTGTGCAGGCCAGTCAAGTTCCTCCACACCAAACTCACTCATCTATGTCTTTATGGACCTTGCTTTGGTCACTGGTGTGCAGTCATGTTGGAACAGGAAGGGGTCATCCCCAAACTGTTCCCACAAAGTTGGGAGCATGAAATTGTCCAAAATGTCTTGGTATGCTGAAGCATTAAGAGTTCCTTTCACTGGAACTAAGGGGCCGAGCCCAACCCCTGAAACACAACACCTGAACTCAACGATGTGGGGGGTGTCCCAAAACTTTTGGCACTATAGTATAACTAAACCTGAACTTAAACCAGGCTAAAACTAATCCCCCAACAAAACTAAACCCAAACTAAAACTAATTCTAAACCAGAAACTAAAACAACAACAAACACTGAACCCAGTGAACCCACACTAGAACCAAATCCAGGTCAAAACTTTCATACACCAGATTCTGAAAATATAACCGAAACTTTTGTATTTTTCCGGAACATTAAGACAACCGACTCCACATGAACTCTCGTATGAATCTTTTTAAAGCCGGTTAAAGTGAAAGTAACTCCCACAGGCGAGATGAAGAGGATTCAGTTTCTGAAAAGTGAAAAGTTTTAGGTTGGTGTGAACATGTTGGGATGGCGTGAGTGTGTAAAGAGCATGTGCTGAAGGAGCGCTGCAGTGAGTGTGTGTGGAGGTGTGTTAATGCTGTGCTTGAGGTTGTGTAGTTGTGTTCAGGAGGTGGAGGCGGTGTGGAGGCTCGTGGGGCTGCAGAGAGAGCTGATGGTGGATTACGCCGAGGTGATGTGTGCCGTGACCGGAGACATGAACGAGAGCAGAAAAGCCGTCTTTATAAAGGTCATAGAGCTCGAAGCTCCACAAACACAATGTTTCACACTTCTACACTTCTACACTTTAACACTGGAGACAGATATCCGATGGGGAATATTTTCTGTTTCTCTGTTTGCAGGTTTATATTAAACTCGACCCGAATAAAACAGGTTCAGTTTCTCTGACTGACATTGAGAAATTTTACTGTGTTACCCAGCAGCAGCTCGCTGAACACGGTGAGAAGCCACACCGCTACATTTCACTGCTAATCACCTTTAGAATTATGGGATGTTTAAAGGAATGTGTCTGTTTAGTAATTGTTTACTGCCCTCTACTGCCCATGATGTGAAATACAGTTACAATTAAAACTAATAAAAGAAAAATTATTATTATTATTATTATTATATAACATAATATAATGTAATATAATATAATATAGTATAATATAATAATTGTTGATATTCATCTGTTTGCAGGAGCAGAAGTAGACTTTCTGGCGTGTGTATGGGAAGCAGGAAGGGTCAGTAATCACGTGTCTTATGCAGAGTTTCAGGACTATTATGAGGGACTAAGCATTGAAATCGCCAATGACCAGGTTTACATCAACATCCTGAGGAACACCTGGAATATCTGAGTGTGTGTGTGTGTGTGTGTGTGTGTGTGTGTGTGTGTGTGTGAATAGTATAAAATATTAGATTTACTCTTTATCCACTTAAAACTAAAGAAAAAATCCACAAATCAATTGTTTTATTTTTATTCTGTTTTTAAATCTAGAGATTTTTTGCTTAAACGATGCTTCTGTTACTTGATGTTGAAGAAAAAAATAAACACATTTATGAAATTTTATATTTACAGATTCATCACTTTTCTAAATGATAAATATAAATGTAGAGTATTAATTATTTATAGAGTGGTAGACTGTATTAATGAATTAATAAGCCTGTAATCTAGCACTGATCCCAGTCGCTGGAGTAGAGGGTAATATATTTCTGATTCATTTATTATTAATTATTACTGTGTAGTTATTAGGGAGTTAATCATGTATATGGGCAGCAAACCATGCAAACTGGTCAGGTTAATAGGTTAATCATGCAAACAGGTCAGCGTTCCTTTACACACAGCCACGAACAAAAAGGTTCATCTAATTATTCAGTAATGAACTTTATTGTTTAAAACTGGTGCAGTAAAAAGACAACAATGAAAACTGTGCATTTTTTTTCTGTTAACTTTTACATTAAAGTTTCCTTCATTTACATGACCACAGCATCTGTCATGTTATTAAACTCCATTAAATACAATAAATGTACATTTATTTGTTTTCATTATTCGGTTAAATATGATGAAACTCACCCGATCTCCATCAGGACTGAAATTACTTTCCTACAGCAGCACATCCCCACCGTATCAGAGCGAGGGCATTAATATAAACCTGCGCTACGGTCAGAGCTGCTGTTAGAGAGAATTAATCAACACCTCCTGACCAATCAGAGTCCAGAACTCAGCTGCAGCTGTGTGGAGTGAAACCCAGCTGCTCGTTAAACCCCAGTGACTGTGACCATTGTGACGGCTTTAACGCCGAGGTTTATGGTGTGTTTTTAATAATAATTATGTTAATGGTGTAAATAATGTGTGTCGAGGGCAATTTCATGTAAACGCGCCAGTTTAAGGTTCAGGAGATGAATCACTTATAAATAAATAATAACCATTCACTAATAAATCCTTAATAGCTAATTCATAATGATTGAAAATTTTATTTAATTAAGACAAATTTTATGTACATTATTTCTGATTGATTTGTTTATTTATTTAGTATTTATTTTATAATTTTATGGACTTTGTTTATCTATCTATCATTTGTTATTGAACTACATTGTACATGATTTTAAATAATTTATTACTGAACCTTAAATGAATTTTTGCCATCACTTGACAGAGTATCACATAAATCTGAGAGAGGTGATGATTCTTTAAGACTTTTCTGAGTTGAAACCTTTTCTGTAAAACAAAAGCGTCTGAAAATAAATGCTTCTGAATGTCTTGAGTCTGTTCATGAAAGTTTTTGTGCCCAATATGGACATAAAGCTGAATCGACGTCCTCACATGTCCCCGCTGTCCACACGTCCGCTTTGGAGTCAGTGACCATTAGCCAGACGTCCGTTAGAGTCACAGTGTTTATGGTTGTGGTTTTGTGCTTCATCCTGACTCTCCTCCTCCTCCTCTTCCTCATCGCTTCTTTCATCACCTTTCATCTGTAAAGAAAAAAATAATAATTCATTTGCTTTATTCTGTAAGTGCCATTTCTTAAATATGTGCATTTTAACACATTTTCAGAGGCACTCACTTCACCAGACATGAGTTTAATGACCATACGCAGGATGAGCGACGCCCAGAAAATGTGCAGCAGCAGCAGGACCACCAGCATCGCATTGAAGAAGTAATATCCAAAAAATGGCTGAAACTGTTCCAGAGGATAAACCCAGGTGCAGTGGATCAACCTGCAACACTGCCCGCTTTAACACGCTGACCATCACATTCACATTTTTCACATCTCTTTCTCTCATCTCTGATTTCTCACCAGAAAGGGAAGATGATCAGCCTGGTCACCATGAAGACCACCGTGAAGAGGATGAAGATGGTGTTACAGGCTCGCGACCATCTGGCGTAGTTAAACACCTTCCCCGACTCACAGAGAGAGAAGAAACAGTTCAACAACTTCACTTACATCTTCACAGAAGTTCTTCACATGGGCTTAAAACCTTTAGAACCTCTGTAGAACCTTCATGGAACTTGTGTTTTACTGTTTATTTTTATTTTTAAGAACATATCACTTTTTCTCACTACATTTCCTCCTTTTTGTAATTATGGGTGTGCAAACGTCTGCACTGTGATCATATGATTCATGATTTATTTGTTGATGACTTCACCTTCTTGCTTTAGAGGTTAATCAGAGAGACGACAGAACAAGTTCTCCCTAAGGAACCGGTCTAAGGAACTTCCTGTTCTGTTTTGTTTGTGGTCACAATCAGACATTACGATCCATCAAAAAGCTACGGTAACATGAATGCTGAGAATTTACAACAGAGAAGATCGATCTTTCAAAAGGTTCCCTAGGAAAGTAAATACGGTTCTTCTCAGGAGTGATATGTAATACTGACCACTCTGATGGACTCATGCACAGTGTCTGAGGTCAGAACACAGGGCTGTCTGACTTTTAGTTGCATGTGAAGCATTTTGTCCAAGACTCCAAACAAAACATGAAGAACATTAGAGCTTGGAGCTTGGAGTGAATTATTCTGCTATCTGTGATGTTTTTCTTCTTCTTTTCTTCTCCTACCTCCAAAAAAACATCTGCGGTGTCGTGCAGCAGCATGACCAGAGTCCCGATGCGGATGTAGTTTGCGCACCAGGAGAAGGTCAGCAGTGTTAAAGTAGCCCAGTGATGAACCAACTGCTCTTTAAAATCCTACACACACACACACACACACACACACAGAGACTTTGATCTGTAACAGGTCAGATATGATATCAGCACTGTGTTCAGATAAAATCAGCTACATGATCTCAGACACACAGATGTGAAAATCAGATCAGATAAAAACATTAATAAACACCTTCACAGGTGAGGAATATTATCACAGGTGAATTACAGGAATATTATTATATATATATATACGTACATATATATATATATATATATTATATAATAATAGCTATAAACACTTCAGCATCAAGTCTCACCCAGACTCCAGTCACATCAGTGTGTAATGAACAGAAATACAGATGGAGGTTATATTAAAGATCAGAAACAGATGAAGGTCTGTGACAGAGTTTAAACAGTGAGTCGATTCCTTGCAGGCTAAATGATTCACTCCGCTGATGAACCTCCTCATTTACGGCATTATGAGCTCAGGGAATAAAAGGGACTGGAAATCTACAGTCTGTAATCACAAACAAGCTGCTCTGAGGCTCAGACTAATGCAGTTATTCATGATAAATTATCATCATCATCATCATCATTATTATAATTATTATTAATTATGATTATTATTAATTATGATTATTATTAATTATTATTATGGATTTTGAAAGGCAGTGAGTGTAGAACATATCCAGAGGTGATTATATATTATTAACTTCTTATCTGTAAGAGGTTGTATATCATATCTGTATCTGTACTTGAAAGGGTGCAGTGTGTGTGTGTGTGTGTGTGTGTGTGTGTGTGTGTGTGTGTGTGTGTGTGTGTGTGTAAAAGTGCCCCGTCTGCTCTATATAATACTGAAATAATATCAAGAAAGAAATGAAAGTTAATTGAATGATTACTGTCACAAATCATTTCTACCTTCACTGTGTTTCTGTAAAAAATATGTGAAGGGTTCTTCAAAGGGTTCTTGTTAATGTTAATGGTTCTTAGTTTTTCTACAAGGTTCTAGTTTGGAACCCTTTTAGATAAGGGAACATTCTGTTGCATGGTTCTCAATAAGATATTTAAGAGTTTACACAGAGAGAACACCAAGGAGTAGATGTAGAGCTTTAATCTAACAGTGTAGGGCATAAAAGTGTGTGTGTGTGTGTGTGTGTGTGTGTGTGTGTGTGTGTGTGTGTGTGTGTGTGTGTGTGAAAGAGGCTTTAGAATGAACTCTGACCTTTCGCTTGACGTCCACAGCCACACTGAATAACAGGGAGATATAAAAACTCATCTCAATCATGTAATACCAATACTGCGAGT
>JAUCMX010000004.1:31412101-31434601 GCA_033459395.1 Hemibagrus guttatus | reverse complement strand
GTGTGTGTTTGCCTCCTTAGTTCACTTAATGTCCCCATAAGGATAGGATTGTGTGGCATGTTTGACCTTGTTGGGGCTTTAATTCCATTTTTTTTCATTAAAAAATGAAAATTTTGTTCATAAAAGACAACAGACTTCGATTACCACTGCAGAGTCGGCTCTCAGACACAGACGCTTCAGACACTTCCTCCTTTTTAAAGGGTGCCATTAAAGGTCTAATCTCTGAATCTGTTCTGGGATCAGTAAGCCATTTAAACATGAGAGCGTCATCCGTTTATAAAATCACAGAAACCCACTGACCATGCTCATGATCACGCTTCCTTTAAACGCCTGTGAACGTTTCAGCGAAAGCTGAGTCTGGGTCCAGTGTGATGAAAGGAGCTGCAGATTATCAGTAGATTGTTTGTTTAATTAGAGATTGATCACAGCTACAGACTTCAGAGAACCTCACAGGAACTCACTCCTGCTCCCTCTGGTGGTGTTCTGCAGTACAACATCTACAGCTGAGTATAATCTGAGGTAATAAAAAGATTGCTGTTGCTCCCCGGTCGACTCTGTTGTCGTTCTGATCTGAGAGCTGCCAGTGTGTTCAGGTGTCATAATCAGGGCTTATGTATTTTAGCTATTTTTATTTATAAAGCTAGCATTTATATTAATTGCAATCAGTCAAGTAATTATTAAGTAATGTATGAAATAATAATCAAATAATTATTAATGCATTCTGTGAGACACTTCATAAAACATACTACATCAGTGTATTCCTGGACATTTTGTAATGAACTAAATTTCTAAAAAACCTATAAATCTCAGCAAACATGAGATCATCAGGTTTATTCTTAGAGCTGAAACTATTCTTCAATATTGGCTTCGTTTCATTAACATATTTGTGCTTTCTTTCTGAACCGCCTTAGACCTTTTTTTTTTTAATGGAGATTAATCTACACTATTCTACATTTCTCTCTCTAGCTAAGACCAAGCTAGCATGAGGCTAGAAAAGATAGAGCTTTTACAAATCACAGTTTATACATCAGGCCAATAATAATGATGCTGGAATTCAGGGTCCAGAGGATCAGCAGCAGCTGTAGGAAGTACTCTGTGTGCCATATAAAACTTATAGTCAGTATAAAATATTTAAAAAACATTACTAATAATTATCAGTTCACTTCATATTTCCTGACTGAAAGACTACAGATGAATGAATAGTAAGGCAAATATATCAAATATGAAGCATATAAAATTACTGGTTCCAATCCCAGGACCACCAATCTGCCACTGTTGGGCCCCTGAATAAGGCCCCCAACCCTCAATTGCTCAGTTGTACAAAAATGAGCTATAAATGTAAGTCGCTTTGGATAAGAGCATCTGCCAAATACCGTAAAAGTACTAATTTATATCTTTGTGTAAATTGTAAATGTATCTCAGGTTGTTACGGTGGGCAAGATCCCCCGTAGGACCACTAGGGGGCCTTCAGCAGGGGTTGTGTTTGTTTTGTCATGTGTTAGTTTTAGCCACGCCTCTTCCTAATGTGTTTCCGCCTTCGTTCACCTGTTCCTAATGTGTCAATGATTATGTTCCTTATTTATAGTGGCTGTCTGTTTGTGTTCTTTGCTAGTCCTCGTCTGAGTGTAATGTCTGTGTGGATGTATGTTCTTCAGGTGAATAAACCCCCTGTCTGCCGTCTATCTCCGTGTTGGGTCTGATGCATCTAAACTGGCACAACCGGCGTTTTGTGACACAGGTAGCTGTATGATGCGATATCTCTTAACAAGTAAACATTTATTTATTCAAATAAACAACATGTTAAAGTTACAACCCAAATATTCCTGACAATAACAAAAGCTTTCTTCATCAGTATAAATGTTTGACCCTCAGGTCAGATCTCAGTTACACACAATGTTGATCTCTGAGTGTAAAATAAACAAAACATTAAATTTACACTAATATTCCTAAAGTGAATCTACACCTAATGTGATCTCCAGGATTTTCCTCACTTTATTTGCCTCAAATGTATTTTTACAGTTCAACAGTATTTTAAAAAAATCATATCGTCAGGTTTTACTTTATGAATTTTATCCCTCATGTACAGAAGAAAAGATCATATTCCTACAGGTGACCTCTGAGGGCTACACATCTCCTTAACCCCAAACCCCCAGGGTTCACGCCTGGTTAAAAAGCATCTTCACTTTGATCATTTCCTCTAAAGAAATAGTTCTCTGTTCAAGCTCCACTTTATCTGGATAGTCCACTTTAGACTACATGTATATTATAATTCTAAGCTTTCAACAGGTGCTAGAACAATCTGATAAACTATAGATTGTCTAAGAAAATTCAACAAATTGGACTATCCACATCAAAAATGGGGACTGTCTTGAGACTAGATTTGGACTTTGGCAACCTTGGGGACCTCCAATTTGACTCAGCTCACAGAATTGAGACTTCAAATTTATAGCGTAAACACTTGAGATCTGACTAAGATTTGCAGTTCAGAGTCTTGAAACTTGGCCTGGACTTGCAGGAATGTGGCTCAGACTTGGAGAATGGAAATCTGGCCCAGATTTTCAGCTCAGGGACTTTGGACTTGACTTGGACTTACAGAAAAGAGACTTGAGACTTGACTCAGACTTGCTGGACAGAGACTTGAGACTTGGACTTATGGCTCAGAGACTTGAGTCTCAAACTTGCAGCTCAGATTTGAGACATGATGTGCTGCTCAGAGACTTGTGGACTTCACTTGGACTTGGAAGTGTCTTGCACACCTATCCAAATAAATTGAGGGTAAAAGTGAAAACATGTTTGATTATATTTGATTTTAATAATATCAGGTGGTTTCAGGGAATCACCATAAAATCCCTCAGAGTTCAGCACTTGAACACCTTAACTTCAACAGAACAACTAAACACCCTGACTATTGGTTGGTGATGATGACTCGATGACGATTTACAGATGATTCCATCCTCAGTTAAACTCAGACATGTCCTGATGGCTGTGCAGACATCTAGCTTGCTTGGCACTGAGAGAGGTGATTGGTTGAGAGCTGCTGAAGGGGCTGGACCAGAACTTGTCCTATCCAATCTTGCTTACACAGAGGTGTTGTGTGTCACATCACTGGGTAATGGAGACAACTTTTTGTTGAAATTTGTGAAGCTGGTGGAATGGGTGGTTCTGAGTGAGCTTTCCAGTGTATCGGGTCCTCTGTGTCTGGGAGGAAGAGTCTGACACCGGGACTTGGTTCTGATTGCTGGGTCCTGGAGTGGAAGTCCTTTTGCAATGTTCCCCATTAGTTCAGGTTTGGATGGAGGCCTTGGTAGAACAGCAGACTGACTAACTGAAAGTTCTGGTCTGGATGGAGGGCGTGGTAATGCTGTTGATGGGCTGACTGAAAGCTCTGGCTTGGAGGGTGACTGTGCCAAGGCTTTTTGGCTGCTTGTTATTTCCGGTTTGGATTGAGGACATGGCTGTGCTTCTGTCTGGAGCTCTGTTTTAAAGGGATGGCAGGACAGCACTGAGAACTGCCTGCTAAAAAGCTCTGTTATAGGAGATGTTTTGCTGGAATGCCTTTTATCCTGAGGTGGTAACAGTACAGTGGGCATATCCTGTAAGAGCTCACTGGTTGTTTGAGGAACGTTCTGGTTGAAATGTACAAAGCTGGTGGAGTGGCTGGTTTTGCCTGAGCTGTCTCCGGGTTGGTCTCCTCTATGTCTTGGTGGAAGGGTTTGGCAGCGGCTCCTGGACCTGGATCCTGGATCTCGAGGTGGAGGTCCATTTAGATTAAACTCTTGGAAGTGGGATGTGCCTACTGGTTTTACTGGACTCTGAGGAACAGGCCGATTTAAGTCAGGATCTGATGTGGTAAGAGATTGACAGTCCTTTGTAGGGCTAATCGGCTCACTGGTGGTAGATTCAGGTTCCTCTCTTGGTAGGTTATCCTTGTCTGCAGTCTGTAACTCATTCTCATTTGTCTGGCTTTGCAGCATGATACTACAGTCTGGCTCAATCTCTACGGTCTCCTCCTCTGAGTTATTGATTATGTTGATTTTGGCAGGACGCTTTGATTGCCTTCGCTGCTTCTGCACCTCTTCGCTAAGGAGAAGATCTAGCAACAAGGCCTTTTCCCGCTTCAGGCAGTCCTTCAAAGAGCGGGGAACATCTGGAATCAACCATGCCACCAGCATACTGAGGAACATTGCCAGGTTCTGAAACACCCAAAAATGCAAAATGAACAAACCAAGTTGGAGCCAAAAATAGAAAATAACTTTCTGTAACTTTCAGTCACTTCCTGTAAACACTGTAAAGCTTTTCCCTTCCCCCTAACTAACCCCATCACTTCTGTAGTAACTATGCTCTTTGAAACAAAGATTTGTCAACATTTGTTAAATGGCTTCAGCTTTTTAATCATCTCTTTTCCTTCTGTCCAAGTTCAGTTACGGCTCTTGAGCCTTCTCAAAGACAGACAAATCCTTCTTTCTTTAAAAACGTTTGTCCCTTTGGAGGAAACCCTTAAAGATTCAGTGTAGAACCTTACAAGAGAAACCTAAAAACCTTTAACTTTCCAAAGAACCTTAGATGAACCAACATTTTACACTCTAATTATGCCTTATGAGTTACTTAAAGAAAGGCATGTACTCCATTAGATCAGAAAGCAAGGGTTAGGGTTCGTGTAAGATTACCAAGCTTTAGAAATGCTATGTTTTTCACTCTTCTGCTCTCTGGCACTGACCTGGAAAAAGATGACAAATGCGAGTCGAGCAGCGAGCACAGACCAGTACTGCTTAGAGAGCTGGTAGGACTCAGGGGACCAAGGGGGATCCCGATAATCTTTATACCTGAAGGATAAAGAGAAGAGAAGTGAGGATGTGATTATGATTGCTGTGATTAAAGAAGGTCTTTGTGTGATTTTGGGACTACGTGTGCACCTGCAGATACGCAGCTCCCGGTCGAAGCGTGTGCTGTTGGGTGCGGTGCCAGGTTTGAAGTTGCTGGTGTTGAAGTACGCCAGCGTGTGGTCTATAAAGCCATGCATGGTTCCTGTCTCACTGTACAGATACTGATACACCATCCGCGGAATGAACTCTGACGTGAAGGAAATAACAAACGCCTGAGAGGGAAGAGTTTAAGAATAAGCGCCAGTATATTCCATACAGGACAAACGTTTGTGGACATCTGATCACACCCTTGCGTGTTGAATATCTCATTCCAGATTTATTCCCTTTCCTGTTCTAATCAGCTCCACTCTTCTGGAAGTTTCTCCATTAGATGTTGGAGTGTGTGTGGGGGGATTAGTGATCATTCAGCTACAAGAGCATTAGTGAGATCAGACTCTGGTGTTGGTGAGGAGGTCTGGGGGTCAGTGGGGTTGAGTCAGAGTCAGGGATCTGTGCAGGACACTCCAGTTCTTCACTCCAACCTTCACCTCCACACCATGTCTTCATGGAGCTGCTTTGTTCTAAAGAACTGTCCTTCCATCTTTGTAGTAGCAGTTTGGGGAACATCAGGGTGTGATTGTCAGGCGTCCACATACATTTGGATATATAGAGTAATATAACTGATCTAACTGATTATTAATCGTAAAGTAAATGCTGCCCTACAGTTACAATTAGAATGAAACATAATCTACCATTTAAGCAAGAACACAGAGTTAGAACATAGGCTTGTGTTTGTTACACACGTTTGTGATTACTGCAAACTTGCTGATTCCACTCAGGATGTTGTACCAAATTCCTGAGAAATAAAGAGACACAGATTATTCCATGTTCATGAAAACACAAGGCAAAGGTTTGCTCAAAAACAGAAATAATCATGTTCAGAAGAAAGAGCAAAAAATGTACAGCTCAGAACTATAGTAAAAAAAACAGAGAACTTCAACACAAAGCAGCTTTAAATCGATGAAGCATAACAAGTGCTGCAATTAACTGTCATGGCAACTTCTTCTTCTTCTTCTTCTTCTTCTTCTTCTTCTTTCGGCTTTTCCCTTCAGGGGTCTCCACAGCGAATCATCTCTCTCCACCTATCCCTATCTTCTGCATCCTCAACACTTGCACCCACTAGCTTCATATCCTCATTAATTCCATCCATATACCTCCTCTTTGGCCTTCCTCTTTGCCTCCTGCCTGGCAGCTCCATGTCCAACATTCTCCTACCAATATACTCACTCTCCCTCCTCTGAACATGTCCAAACCATCTTAATCTGTCCTCCCTATCTTTGTCCCCCAAACGTCCAACATGAGCTGTCCCTCTGATGTATTCGTTCCTAATCCTGTCCAATCTTGTCACTCCCAAAGAGAACCTCAACATCTTCAGCTCTGCTACCTCTAGCTCTGACTCCTGTCTCTTCCTCAGTGTCACTGTCTCTAAACCATACAGCATGGCCGCTCTCACCACTGTCCTGTACACCTTCCCCTTGATTCTCGCTGATATTTTCCTATCACACAGAACTCCCCACACCTTTCTCCACCCATTCCAACCTGCCTGCACTCGCTTCTTTACCTCTTTCCCACACTCTCCATTACTCTGGACTGTTGACCCCAAGTACTTAAACTCCTGTACCTTCTTCACCTCTTCACCCTGTAACCTTACTGTTCCACTTCCCTCCCTTTCATTCACACACATGTACTCAGTCTTACTACCACTGACTTTCATTCCTCTTCTCTCCAGCGCAAACCTCCACCTCTCCAGGTTTTCCTCCACCTGCTCCCTGCTCTCACTACAGATCACAATGTCATCTGCAAACATCATTGTCCAAGGAGACTCCTGTCTGACCTCCTCTGACAACTGGTCCGTCACTATAGCAAACAGGAAGGGGCTCAGAGCCGATCCCTGATGCAGTCCCACCTCCACATTGAACTCCTCTGTCTGACCTACAGCACACCTCACCACTGTCCTGCTCCTCTCATACATGTCCTGCACCACTCTGACATACTTCTCTGCTACTCCTGACTTCCTCATACAGTACCACAGCTCTTCTCTTGGCACCCTGTCATACGCTTTCTCCAAGTCTACAAACACACAGTGCAACTCCTTCTGACCATCCCTATACTTCTCCATCAAAAGTCATGGCAACAGGAAACAAAAACAGCAAACACTCACCATATAAGTCAGTGCAGAGAGTATGTAAGATGAACCGGGACAGATAGTGTACGAGAGTTTATCTATAAAAAATAAAATAAATTCCTACCGATCTCTTTTGCTCTGACTGCATCAGGACGCCGGATTTCAGTTACAAATTTTGCAGCATCGAGTCGAATCTCAATGACGTTATTGAGCAGAGCAAAGACGGGAGCCAGCGGGAAAGAGGCCACGAAGAGCGTAACGAACCCGTACTGTATAACTGAACAGAAACACAGTCAACACCTCAAGGCTCTAAAAAAGTCTGAAAGTCTCAATCCAAATAACAGCCACTGCTTAATCATCAGATATGTCATTAAGCACGATTAACATGGCAATAAGATGAGCATGCTAGCTCAGATCCACTCACTCATTTCCATATACTCTGGACTCAGACCCTCATACGGCTCCAGCTGGTAATCCAAGTCCCAGCGATGCCGTGGACGATTCGGATCCCTGTCCTTCTTCTTCTTCTCCCCTCCTTCTTTCTCCTCTTTATATTTACGATACATCTTCTTCAGCTTTCTTAAGTGGGGCAGAGAATAATTCATCATCATTATGTTAGTGTCAGGAACTACTGGGCCAATTCCCTGCCAGACCACCAGGGGGTGCTGGCAGGTATAATTGCTATAGCTTGTGGAATGTCATGTGGTTATGTCATGTGTCCTGTCACCTGTTCCCAATTTGCTCCTAATGTGTTGTCTTGTTTATACATAGCTGCCATCTTAATGTTATTTCATGTTATGTTGGTTATGTCTTGTAGTTTGTGTTATTTTTCGTTAATAAACACAAGGACTGTTTTTATCCTGCACTTGGGTCTGACTGGCTGCACCCTCCAAAACGTGACAGTTTTACTGCACCTGATTTCATACTAAATTGTGTGCATCAGCAAGAGAAAAAATCTTTCGTGTCAGTTTCGTGTGTTTGTTAAGAATAAAAGCAATTTCTTGTAAAATACTTTGTGTGATATGAATGTCTCTCTGGGAACAGAAACAGTGCAAATGAAGGTGACTGAAGGGCACGTGTTACATTTGGAGAAGCTCATCTCTGATATTTGGCTTTGGGTTGTTAATTGGAAGATCAGGGTTTGAGCCCCAGCCCTGCCAAGCTGCCACAGTGGGGCCCTTGAGCAAGGCCCCCAACCCACCCTGCTCCAGGGGCGCTGTATCATGGCTGAATCATGGCACTCTGACCCCAATCCCCAGGGATGGGATATGTGAAGAAAGAATTTCACTGAGCAGTAATGTATATGTGATAAACTTATTTGAAAGCAAAACAAAAGCATTTAACACACAATATAATATATATGAAATACATTTCTTCACATTTAAAGTTACTTTATTTATTTATTTATTTATTTATTTATAGCAGCTTGAACATTGCTAGGAATTTCTCATTGCCTTTAATCAACATTACACATAATCAGCATAATTACTCAAACATTACACACCCTACCACACACGCACATAACGTGACGACAACTAGAACATACACAACTCACGGCAGTATGATTTTCACCTGTTTTAAATGTGATGTCATTTATTATGCATTAATTCTTCATAAAGCACCAGCCAGGCATAAATGAGATTGTTTGTTGTCTTAGTAAATCAGCCACACAATTATTTTTTAAACACCTAGAGACTTGCTAACAGAAGAATTAGTCAGGTGACATGACAGAAGTGTGTGTGTGTGTGTGTGTGTATGAGAGAGAGAAACTCACGGGATGGCGATCTCAAACACATTGTTCTGGATGAGCTGCTTCCCCAACATGATCATACCCAGCTGAATACACACTTCAATCAGGCAACCTGCTGGAGCACACTGAACACACACACACACACACACACACACACACACACACACACACACACACACACACACACACACACACACACACACACACACACACACACGTTCATCATACAAGTCCATGCAGAAAGCAGCACAGGTGGAGTGCAGAGTAAAGCCTGTGATTCTCACCTCCTCCATCCGGAAGTCTTTAAAGACGTAGACGTAATCACCGGGACGACCGGCCAACCTGCAGTAAGAGAGGTGTATAAGTGAAAGACTTTATACTGCATACGACACGTACACGTTACACCTGTAAACACTTCAGCTTTAAGCGCCACGCCGCGTGGGTGTGTGTTCTGCAGTGGTGTGTATGTGGGAATAAAGGAGTCTGACTAACCTGCCCTTAAAGAACGCCACGTAGAAGACAGGTGCAAAAGCGTTCATGCTCTTGAGCAGAAAGGTCTTCAGGATCAGGTGTTCCTCAAACGCTGCTTCAGTCTTCGGAATCTCTGCAATCCCACAAACACTGCTACATTTCCATCACGTTTCATCACCACATTTCTTTATTTCATTTCTCTCTCTATCTTCACTCTGATCCTGGTCTGTGGCTATAGAAACATGTCACACACTGACTGACCTAACTCTGTGATCCAGGCTGCCACAGCTCCGTAGATCTCATCCAGCACCAAAACCACCAGCAGGTTGATGATGACCGCTGTGGTTGTCACGGTAACCCGCACATTGGCCTTGGCCTCGTGGTCCGGGGTCATTGACATCACAGCGAAAACGATGATGCGGTACAAAATGACACCAGACACTGCCGCTAGTGTGACCACCACCTACACATAAACACACACACACATACACACACAGGTCAGGAGGGTGAGAGTGTAAGGTCAGTCAGTGATGAATTCATGTCCGTACATTTAATAATTTTCACACTGATTACTGACCATTAGGAGGATGGAGGACATGTTGATGCAGTATCCCGGCAACCGATCTCTCCACGTCAGAGATTCTGATGCAAACTGCAGAGAAAATAAAAGATATTATTTTGATATAATAACACTCAGAAAGATATGGCAGACCTCACAGATGTTGTTCAAACTGAACGATATTTAAAGTTATTTAAAGTAAAGCATTGAAACTTATTTTTCTCATTATTTTTACTTATTTTGTCCCACATTTAGCTAGCATGCTAATGGAACACCTTGATAAATGCAACATAGTGTAAGAATCTTTTTGATATGTCTATGTGTCTCTGTCTCTGTGTCTCTGACTCTGTGTCTGTGACTCTGACTCTATGTCTCTGACTCTGTGTCTCTGACTCTGTGTCTCTGATTCTGACTCTGTGGCTCTGTGGCTCTGTGACTCTGACTCTGTGTCTCTGACTCTTTATCTCTGGTTCTGTGTCTCTGACTCTTTATCTCTGACTCTGTGTCTGTGACTCTGTGGCTCTGTGACTCTGGCTCTCACTCTTTTCTCTGACCTGTGTCTGTGCTCTGTGCTCTGTGACTCTGCTGTACTCTGGTCTCTGTGTACTCTGTGCTCTGTCTCTGACTCTGTGTCTCTGGCTCTGTGTCTCTGGCTCTGTGACACTGTGTCTCTGGCTCTGTGTCTCTGACTCTATGACACTGTGTCTCTGTCTCTGTGTCTGTGACTCTGACTCTATGTCTCTGACTCTGTCTCTGACTCTATGTCTCTGACTCTGTCTCTGACTCTGTGTCTCTGTGAATCTAACTCTGTGTCTCTGTGAATCTGTGTCTCTGACTCTGCGACTCTGATTCTGTTACTCTGTGTTTCTGTGTCTCTGAGACTCTGACTCTGTGTCTCTGACTCTGTGTCTCTGACTCTGTGACTCTGTGTCTCTGACTCTGTGACTCTGTGTCTCTGACTCTGTGTCTCTGACTCTATGACACTGTGTCTCTTACTCTGTGTCTCTGTCTCTGTGTCTGTGACTCTGACTCTATGTCTCTGACTCTGTCTCTGACTCTATGTCTCTGACTCTGTGTCTCTGACTCTGTGTCTCTGACTTTTTATCTCTAGCTCTGTGTCTCTGTGACTCTGACTCTGGCTCTGACTCTGTGACTCTGTGTCTCTCTGACACTGTGACTCTGTGTCTCTGTGACTCTGTCTCTGACTCTGTGTTTCTGGCTCTGTGTCTCTGACTCTGTGTCTCTGACTCTTTATCTCTAGCTCTGTATCTCTGTGACTCTGACTCTGTCTCTGACTCTGTGTCTCTGTGAATCTAACTCTGTGTCTCTGTGAATCTGTGTCTCTGACTCTGCGACTCTGATTCTGTTACTCTGTGTTTCTGTGTCTCTGAGACTCTGACTCTGTGACTCTGTGTCTCTGACTCTATGACACTGTGTCTCTTACTCTGTGTCTCTGTCTCTGTGTCTGTGACTCTGACTCTATGTCTCTGACTCTGTCTCTGACTCTGTGTCTCTGACTCTGTGACTCTGTGTCTCTGACTCTGTGTCTCTGACTCTGTGTCTCTAGCTCTGTGTCTCTGTGACTCTGACTCTGTGACTCTGTGTCTCTGTGACTCTGTCTCTGACTCTGTGTTTCTAGCTCTGTGTCTCTGACTCCGTGTCTCTGACTCTTTATCTCTAGCTCTGTGTCTCTGTGACTCTGACTCTGGCTCTGACTCTGTGACTGTGTCTCTCTGACGCTGTGTCTCTGTGACTCTGTCTCTGACTCTGTGTCTCTGGCTCTGTGTCTCTGATTCTGTGACACTGTGTCTCTGTCTCTGTGTTTCTGACTCTGTGTCTGTGAGTCTGTGTCTCTGACTCTGTGTCTCTGTCTCTGTGACTCCAACTCTGTGTCTCTGACACTGTTACTTTTTGTCTCTGTCTCTGTGTCTCTAACTGTGTGTCCCTGTGACTCTTTGTCTCTGACTCTGTGTCTCAGAATCTGTTACTCTGTGTTACTCTGAATCTGTGTCTCTGTGTTAGTCTGAATCTGAGACTCTCTGACTCTGTGAGATTGCTGTATTTCCCATGAAATACTTATTATAAGTAACAGAACTAATTAAACAGGTTAAATCAGTAAAGGAGCTGAAATGGCAGTGAGGGTTGAGATCTCAGTGTCTCCTTGAAGTTCTCAGTTCTTCTCCAAATGCCACTGTATCAGGAACACGCTCACTCATGTCCAGCATGTGTCTGTGATTAGAGGACTTTAAATCCTGATCTGACTTTAATCTCTTATGAGCTATTGTGTGAAATGCCCGCAGGCTCTAATCTGCTTTCTGTGTGTGTGTGTGTGTGTGTGTGTGTGTGTGTGTGTGTGTGTGTGTGTGTGTGTGTGTTTACTGTAGGTGCAGCTCTGTGTCGTTGCTATTACAGTCTAGTTTTTTTTTTTTTAATTTCCAAAATATAAATTTTCATCATTTTACTTTCAGACTTTTTTTCAGAAGCTTGTTAATGAGAAATTTTATTGAAAGGTTTTATATATTTCCTTTTTTTATTATTAAGGTCAGTTCTACAGACCGAATGTTTCTTTAGAAGATTCACATGAACCAGGTTGTGACGTCCTCCTGACTCCTCTCCTGTTTTAAATTAGACTTAATCAATCGTTCCACAGAAAGACATATAGAGATCTTTTTAAAATATTTAATTTTCACCAACCGTATTTCTATTTTTTATTCACCTGAATAAATTATTTTAGTCTATTATAAAGTCAGTTTATAAAAATCTTTCTGCAGTTTTATCTTCAGCCTTGGTTACTTTAATAATCTAGTTTTCTTTGATCCAGATGAGTGGAATGGAAGCAACACAAATAACATTAACGCTGATCAGAGTTCTAATGAGTCTAAGAAGGGCGTGTTGAGGTAGTGACCCTGTGGTGAGACTGTAGTGAGATTACAATGAGGTAGTGAGACTGTAGTGAGACTACAGTGAGGTAGTGACCCTGGAGTGAGGCTGTAGTGACACTGTACTGAAACTGTAGTGAGACTGTAGTGAGGTAGTGAGACTGTAGTGAGACTGTAGTGAGACTGTAGTGAGGTAGTGACCCTGTAGTGAACCTGTAGTGAGACTGTAGTGAGACTATAGTGAACCTGTAGTGAGACTGTAGTGAGACTGTAGTGAGGTAGTGAGACTGTAGTGAGGTAGTGACCCTGTAGTGAGACTGTAGTGAGACTGTAGTGAGACTGAGACTGTAGTGAGACTGTAGTGAGACTGTAGTGAGGTAGTGACCCTGTAGTGAGACTGAGACTGTAGTGAGACTGTAGTGAGGAGGTAGTGAGACTGTAGTGAGGTAGTGACCCTGTAGTGAACCTGTAGTGAGACTGTAGTGAGGTAGTGAGACTGTAGTGAACCTGTAGTGAGACTGTAGTGAGGTAGTGACCCTGTAGTGAACCTGTAGTGAGACTGTAGTGAGACTGTAGTGAGGTAGTGAGACTGTAGTGAACCTGTAGTGAGACTGTAGTGAGGTAGTGACCCTGTAGTGAACCTGTAGTGAGACTGTAGTGAGACTGTAGTGAGGTAGTGAGACTGTAGTGAGGTAGTGACCCTGTAGTGAACCTGTAGTGAGACTGTAGTTAGATCAGTACACAGTGCAAAGACATCCTCACAAACCCCCCCACTCCCTCAGATAAGCTGATTATCTCTCCCTGTATCTCATCATCTATTAACTCTCAACCTGTTTCATAGTGAATCACACACACACACACACACACACACACAATGTTAGGTGAAGGTTTAAAGCTTGTGAATGTTCTGTGTGTGCATAGTTCTGTGAATGTAGAGCTGCACCGACAGTAAACACACACACACACACACTCACACACACACACACACACACACACACACACACACACACACTCTCACCAGAGGTTGTCCTCCTTTTGCAGATAGTAACTGCTCTCTCCCAACGTCATGTGTTCCGTCATCCGTCTGTAAAACAGTAAAGGTTAATCACACACACACTTTAAAGTCCAGCTCTTCTCCAATTCTCACATGAAGAAGAACTTGTCACAGTCTGTACCTCCTCTTTCATCTTGTTTTTGCTCTTTTTCTGTCGCTTCTGAAGGAGGAAATCCTCATACGCCGGCCGCAGCTCATCCTGAGAAAAAGCAACATCAATGAATTCAAAGCTAAAGAAAATCCTCATCTAATGTTTCTGCTCTGGTTTCTCTTCCACACAATTTAGTTACACAAAATAACTCCATCCAAATGCTTATTAACAGATTCTTCTTGTTTCAGTAATCAGAGTGAATATGACTATTTAGAAAAAAAAACAGACAAAATGAACACAATTTAAAGTTTTATGGGTTTCATGGGTTTGTTTGTCTAATTAAACCCAAACAATACCGAAAGTCCAAAAGCTGATCAATTAAAAATGTCCTTACTTCAGCTCTGTCCTGAATTTCAGCAATTAAAGAAGGGAGAAAAAATTAAAAATAACAGCGTAAATAAGTGTTTAAGCAGAACACAATATCATAACCACTCACTTAAACACACACACACACACACACACACACACTTGACCTTGGTCTTTAATCTGCTTTTGAAATGAAACACTTTTTATTTAGTGGAATATTGTAGTGATGAAGGTCCGAGGTTCACCTCCTCATCCTCAATGCCGGTCAGATCCCAGCTGTGCTGCAGACATCGCTGTCTCCTTTTCCAGTGCTCCAGAAACACAGCCCCTACACACACACACACACACACACACACACACACACACACACACACACACACACACACACACACACACACACACATGCACACTATTTATATTCTATTTATTTCATTCCTAACAGTATAAAAAGTTCTTTGTACCTTTTGGCTATAAAGTGACAGTTTTAATAAAACACAGATTAGCATGCAGTAACTAGCGCACACTTGATTTCCTGGGTGGTTAGAGTGGAGAGAGTGGTTAGAGTGGAGAGAGTGGAGAGAGTGGAGAGAGTGGTGAGAGTGGAGAGAGTGGTTAGAGTGGAGAGAGTGGTTAGAGTGGAGAGAGTGGAGAGAGTGGTTAGAATGGAGAGAGTGGGGAGAGTGGAGAGAGTGGAGAGAGTGGTTAGAGTAGAGAGAGTGGTTAGAGTGGTTAGAGTGGTTAGAATGGTTAGAATGGAGAGAGTGGTTAGAGTGGAGAGAGTGGAGAGAGTGGTTAGAATGGAGAGAGTGGAGAGAGGGGTTAAAGTAGAGAGAGTGGTTAGAGTGGTTAGAATGGTTAGAATGGAGAGAGTGGTTAGAGTGGAGAGAGTGGAGAGAGTGGTTAGAATGGAGAGAGTGGTTAGAGTGGAGAGAGTGGAGAGAGTGGTTAGAATGGAGAGAGTGGTTAGAGTAGAGAGAGTGGAGAGAGTGGTTATAGTGGTTAGAATGGTTAGAATGGAGAGAGTGGTTAGAGTGGAGAGAGTGGAGAGAGTGGTTAGAGTGGAGAGAGTGGAGAGAGTGGTTAGAGTAGAGAGAGTGGTTAGAGTGGAGAGAGTGGAGAGAGTGGTTAGAATGGAGAGAGTGGAGAGAGTGGTTAGAGTGGTTAGAGTGGTTAGAGTGGTTAGAGTGGAGAGAGTGGTTAGAGTGGAGAGAGTGGTTAGAGTGGAGAGAGTGGTTAGAGTGGTTAGAGTAGAGAGAGTGGTTAGAGTGGAGAGAGTGGAGAGAGTGGTTAGAATGGAGAGAGTGGAGAGAGTGGTTAGAGTGGTTAGAGTGGTTAGAGTGGTTAGAGTGGAGAGAGTGGTTAGAGTGGAGAGAGTGGTTAGAGTGGTTAGAGTGGAGAGAGTGGTTAGAGTGGAGAGAGTGGTTAGAGTGGAGAGAGTGGTTAGAGTGGTTAGAGTAGAGAGAGTGGTTAGAGTGGTTAGAGTGGAGAGAGTGGTTAGAATGGAGAGAGTGGAGAGAGTGGTTAGAGTGGTTAGAGTGGTTAGAGTGGAGAGAGTGGTTAGAGTGGAGAGAGTGGTTAGAGTGGAGAGAGTGGAGAGAGTGGTGAGAGTGGTGAGAGGGGAGAGAGTGGTTAGAGTGGAGAGAGTGGTTAGAGTGGTTAGAGTGGTTAGAGTGGAGAGAGTGGTTAGAGTGGAGAGAGTGGTTAGAGTGGAGAGAGTGGAGAGAGTGGTGAGAGTGGTGAGAGGGGAGAGAGTGGTTAGAGTGGAGAGAGTGGTTAGAGTGGTTAGAGTGGTTAGAGTGGTTAGAGTGGAACGCACCCCAGAGGCTCATGAAGATGGCGAAGGCGACGGTGGCGTGATTATCGAACAGGTAGCTGGCCCTCGCCGTGCTGCACATACTGCTCAACTGCCAATAATCACACACTTCATCACACAGAGGACACATGGTGAAGTTCAGACGCTTATCACACATCTCCTGACTGAGAGAGAGAGAGAGAGAATTTATTCATTCATAAATATCAAATGATTTAGACAGTATAAAGCACATTCTGATACAGACAGAACCATAGAACCAGGAGGGAGAGAGAGAGAGAGTGAGAGAGAGAGAGAGGGACAGACAGACAGACAGACAGACAGACAGAGAAACAGAAAGAGAGAGAGAGGAACAGAGAGAGAGAGAGAGAGAGGGACAGACAGACAGACAGAGAAACAGAAAGAGAGAGAAAGGGGAGAGAGAGAGAGAGAGAGAGAGAGGGACAGACAGACAGACAGACAGACAGACAGACAGACAGAGAAACAGAAAGAGAGAGAGAGGAACAGAGAGAGAGAGAGAGAGAGAGAGAGAGGGACAGACAGACAGACAGACAGAGAAACAGAAAGAGAGAGAGAGGAACAGAGAGAGAGAGAGAGAGAGAGAGAGGGACAGACAGACAGACAGACAGAGAAACAGAAAGAGAGAGAGGGGGGAGAGAGAGAGGAACAGAGAGAGAGAGAGAGACAGACAGACAGACAGACAGAGAAACAGAAAGAGAGAGAGAGGGGGGAGAGAGAGAGGAACAGAGAGAGAGAGAGAGACAGACAGACAGACAGACAGAGAAACAGAAAGAGAGAGAGAGAGAGAGAGAGAGAGAGAGAGAGAGAGAGAGAGAGACCTGGGTACGTTGGTATCGACGGTCATCCAGCCGTACAGAAACACTACAATCCCCATCGCTGAGGCAGGAATAAGCAGCTGAGTGTAAACTCCCAACCAGGCGAAGTACAGACCAATCTTCTCCCCAAAGTACCTCCTCCAGGGTCCACACACACACACACACACACACACACACAATTAGATCAAGAATGACACTCTTATAAAATTTAAACCCATTAAAAGGTTCTTTATGTTCTGTTTCACAAAATCCTTCAAAATTCAATCTGGACCTTTACACCTCTTTCTCATCCAGACTCTTCATTATCCAGTGATCCCTCGTGCTCCAAGCTCCATGATGGCTCCATGTTAAACACCTGACAGGTTCTACACAGGTCTTAAGCAGTTCTACACTGAACTGCTCTGATAGGGGAACACTGTGTTGTAGGTTCTACATGGAACCTTGGAGGGTTCTCCAAGAGGGTCAAGCCAAATGTAGTCTTTGAAGTGGATTTATTCTCCTGTGAGAAGTTCATCTTATGTTATTGATAAATATTATTATAACTGCTTCAGTCTTTGAAAGTTAGAACCCTTGACGGTTCTGTGATCATCCCTGAAAGCTGGTACTGCACATTTTCCCATTAATACACACTCTCTTAGGGTTCCTCTAGGGTTCTTTGGATAATTAAGCCTTCAACATAGAAGTCCTTTTCATATGAAAACACGTTGCTGTAAAGTTCTTTAAGATTTCCACAGGAGCAAGCAAAGAACCCTGAATGTTCTGCACTTTCATTACATTTCAAAAGAGTTTAGCAATGAAGATAATAATTGTTCATAAGATTAAAGCTGTAAACTCTTTGAGGAAATTAAGATTAAATCTAGAACCTTTAAGATTTCCTCTGCTGATGTTTCTGGAAGAACCGGTGTAGGTTCTATTTTTGATGTAATTGAGGATTCTTACTTTAAAAGTGAGCTCCAGTGTAAATAGGAGATCACTGTACTAGAGGGAGAACCGAGGAATCCTTAAGGGTTCTAGATTTCTGAAGCCTGTACTGCACCAAATATCCAGATACATTCCGAGCTGAGAGCTGAGAGGTTCTCCTACCTGATAAGATCCACGGGCTGATACTTGAAGAAAACTCCATAATTGGCCCATTCATCATGTAACAACTGAGGAAACACACACACACACACACACACACACACACACACACACACACTCTCTCTCTCTAAGTAAAAGTGTATCCTGAACTCCACCCCTAACAGCAGACATCCAATCAGGGCAGAGTTCTCAGCTCACCTGTCTGTCATTGCGAAGCTCTTTAATATCAGAGTTGAAATCTCCCTGCAGAAACACAGCACAGTTCATCCTTCACTCCTCACACTCATTCCTCACACTCACTCCTCACACTCACTCCTCACACTCACTACTCACACTCACTCCTCACACTCACTACTCACACTCACTCCTCACACTCACTACTCACACTCACTCCTCACACTCACTCCTCACACTCACTACTCACACTCACTCCTCACACTCACTACTCACACTCACTACTCACACTCACTCCTCACACTCACACACACTCACTCCTCACACACACTCACTCCTCACACACACTCCTCACAATCACACCTCTCACACACACTCACACCTCACACTCACTCCTCACACTCACTCCTCACACTCACTCCTCACACACACTCACTCCTCACACACACTCCTCACACTCACACCTCTCACACACACTCACACCTCACACTCACTCCTCACACTCACTCCTCATACTCACACACACTCACTCCTCACACACACTCACTCCTCACACACACTCACTCCTCACACACACTCACTCCTCACACTCACTCACTCCTCACACCTCACACTCACACACACTCACTCCTCACACACACTCACACCTCACACTCACACCTCTCACACACACTCACTCCTCACACACACTCCTCACACACACTCCTCACACACACACTCCTCACACTCACTCCTCACACTCACACACACTCACTCCTCACACACACTCACTCCTCACACTCACTCACTCCTCACACCACACACTCACACCTCACACTCACACACACCTCACACTCACTCCTCACACTCACTCCTCACACTCACACACACTCACTCCTCACACACACTCACTCCTCACACACACACACTCACTCCTCACACTCACACCTAACACTCACACCTCACACTCACACACACTCACACACACTCACACTCACACCTCTCACACACACTCACTCCTCACACTCACTCACTCCTCACACCTCACACTCACTCCTCACACTCACTCCTCACACTCACACACACTCACTCCTCACACACACTCACTCCTCACACCTAACACTCACACCTCACACTCACACACACTCACACTCACACCTCTCACACACACTCACTCCTCACACTCACACCTCACACTCACACACACTCACTCCTCACATACACTCACACCTCACACTCACTCCTTACACTCACACACACACCTCACACTCACTCCTCACACTCACTCCTCACACTCACACACACTCACTCCTCACACACACTCACTCCTCACACACACACTCACTCCTCACACTCACACCTAACACTCACACCTCACACTCACACACACTCACACACACTCACACCTCTCACACACACTCACTCCTCACACTCACTCACTCCTCACACTCACTCCTCACACTCAAACACACTCACTCCTCACACACACTCACTCCTCACACACACTCACTCCTCACACACACTCACTCCTCACACACACTCTCTCCTCACACTCACTCACTCTGTCATGGATGGTGTGGCAATGCCCTGTTGGACCACTAGGGGGCTTCCAGCGGGGGTGTGTTTGTTTGTGCCATGTGCTTTTGTTTTGGTTTTGTGCCTTTTTTTCCCTCATGCTCGCCCCGCCTCTGTACACCTGTCCCTCGTGTTTCACTGATTAGTTCCCCTTTTTATATTGGTTGTCTTCCTTGTGTTATTTGCGGAGTCCTCGTCGTAATGGTGTGCCCTTTGTTGATGTTCTCGAGGTTTTGGTTTTGGAGGTTATTTTTCTCCCCAGTGTTCCCATGGATGTAAGTGTCTGCCTTTTTGTGTTAATAAAACCCCTGTTTCATGGCTGTCCCTGCACCTTGGGTCTGATTTCCCCTGCCTGGCACCCCATGATCCTGAAACACTCCTCACACACACTCCTCACACTCACTCCATACACTCACACTCGCACTCACTCCTCACTCCTCACACACACTCCTCACACTCACTCCTCACACACACTCCTCACACTCACTCCATACACTCACACTCGCACTCACTCCTCACTCCTCACACACACTCCTCACACTCACTCCTCACACACACTCCTCACACTCACTCCATACACTCACACTCGCACTCACTCCTCACTCCTCACACACACTCCTCACACTCACTCCTCACACACACTCCTCACACTCACTCCTCACACTCACTCCTCACACTCACTCCTCACACACACTACTCACATTCACTCCATACACTCACTCCTCACACTCACTCCTCACACTCACACCTCTCACACACACTCACACCTCACACTCACTCCTCACACTCACACCTCACTCCTCACACTCACTCCATACACCTCACACTCACTCCTCACACACACTCCTCACACTCACTCCTCACACTCACTCCTCACACACACTCCTTACACTCATTCCATACACTCACTCCTCACACACACTCCTTACACTCACTCCTCACACTCACTCCTCACGCTCACACCTTACTCCTCACACTCACACTCACTCCTCACACTCACTCCTCACACTCACTCCTCACACACACTCCTTACACTCACTCCATACACTCACTCCTCACACACACTCCTTACACTCACTCCATACACTCACTCCTCACACTCACTCCTCACGCTCACACCTTACTCCTCACACTCACACTCACTCCTCACACTCACACCTCACTCCTCACACCTCACACTCACTCCTCACACTTGCACTCACTCCTCGCACTCACTCCTCACACTCCCCCCACCCCCACACTCACTCATTACACTCACACTCACTCATTACACTCACACTCACTCCTCACACTCACACCTCACACTCACACCTCACTCCTCACACCTCACTCCTCACACTCGCACTCACTCCTCACACTCACTCCTCACACTCGCACTCACTCCTCACTCCTCACACTCACTCCTCACACTCACACCTCACTCCTCACATCTCACTCCTCACACTCACTCCTCACACTCGCACTCACTCCACACTCCTCACACTCACTCCATACACTCACTCCTCACACTCACTCCTCACTCCTCACACACACTCCTCACTCCTCACACCTCACACTCACTCCTCACACTCGCACTCACTGCACACTCCTCACACCACTCCTACACTCACCCCCATACACTCACTCCTCACTCCTCACACACACTCCTCACACACACTCCTCACACTCACTCCATACACTCACTCCTCACACTCACTCCTCACACTCACTCCTCACACTCGCACTCACTCCTCACACTCACTCCTCACACTCATACCTCACTCCTCACACCTCACACTCACTCCTCACACTCGCACTCACTCCTCGCACGCACTCCTCACACCTCACTCCTCACACTCACTCATTACACTCACACTCACTCATTACACTCACACTCACTCCTCACACTCACACCTCACACTCGTACTCACTCCTCGCACTCGCACTCACTCCTCACACTCACTCTCACTCCTCACACTCACTCCTCACACTCACTCCTCACACCTCACACTCACTCCTTCTACACTCACTCCTCACACTCACACCTCACACTCGCACTCACTCCTCACACTCGCACTCCACTCACTCCTCACACTCACTCTCACTCCTCACACTCACTCCTCACACTCACTCCTCACACTCACACTCACTCCTCACTCACTCCTCACACTCGCACTCACTCCTCACACTCACTCCTCACACTCGCACTCACTCCTCACTCCTCACACTCACTCCTCACACTCACACCTCACTCCTCACACCTCACTCCTCACACTCACTCCTCACACTCGCACTCACTCCACACTCCTCACACTCACTCCATACACTCACTCCTCACACTCACTCCTCACTCCTCACACACACTCCTCACTCCTCACACCTCACACTCACTCCTCACACTCGCACTCACTGCACACTCCTCACACACACTCCTCACACTCACTCCATACACTCACTCCATACACTCACTCCTCACTCCTCACACACACTCCTCACACACACTCCTCACACTCACTCCATACACTCACTCCTCACACTCACTCCTCACACTCACTCCTCACACTCGCACTCACTCCTCACACTCACTCCTCACACTCATACCTCACTCCTCACACCTCACACTCACTCCTCACACTCGCACTCACTCCTCACACTCACTCCTCACACCTCACTCCTCACACTCACTCATTACACTCACACTCACTCATTACACTCACACTCACTCCTCACACTCACACCTCACACTCGCACTCACTCCTCGCACTCGCACTCACTCCTCACACTCACTCTCACTCCTCACACTCACTCCTCACACTCACTCCTCACACCTCACACTCACTCCTTACACTC
>JAUCMX010000004.1:31402101-31404601 GCA_033459395.1 Hemibagrus guttatus | reverse complement strand
GGCCGCGCTTCCCGTTAATTCCGCGCGCGCGCAGCTTCAGGCTTTACGGTCAGCGGGAAACTTTGCACAGAACACCGAGCACAGTGACACAACCGGCTCAAAACCGTTCACACACACACTCTGTAGGGCTGTGTGTCGGTTATTTATGTCATCACCGTTACACTGCTGCATGTCACACACACACGCACACACACACACACACACACACACGCACACACACACACACGCCCGGATGATGAAAGTGTCGCTTTTAGGAGAAAATCCACCACTGAATGATTCCACAGTATAATTATTAGAATTATTTCAAAATGTAAATAAAGGTAAAAGACCGTTTTAAACACGGGTAACGCGTGGGCGGAGCTGAGGGGTGGCCGGGGCGGGGCGAGCATGACCACTCCAGGATAGTATTATTATTATTATTATTATTATTATTGTTGTTGTTGTTGTTTACTGCAGTTACCCACGTCACATGAACGCGCATAACACGTAAATCTGGCTCTGATTGGTCAGTCTGAAAGTGAACAGAACGCCCACTACAACATCTCAGGGGGGTTATAGTTTCATCATTAGTGTTAACACACCACAGAAATACTCCCTGACCTCTGGACACACCAAAAACTGACACTGGATTTCTTCTAGCTGCATTTACACTTACTCATTTTTTTACAGAAGGTTTTATCCAAAGCAACATGAGCAGATGAGGTTCAGGGACCAGCTCAAGCTCCGTAGCAGCTAATGAGATTCAAACAGCTCTCCTCCTGAGCAGTAGCCCAGCGCAGGAGCTCAAGGTCAGTCCTTCACTGTGCTCAGGGTCAGAGCTGGGATTAGGAGCTCTTACCTCATCTGACCATTTAGGTTCAGCTGGAGTTTGCCGAAAAGGATATAACTGAGCTGTTGAGGTTTAAGGGCTGTGCTCACTGACCAGCTGTGTCGTCCTGGCCATGATGGGATTCTGATCGGTTTTAGGCCAGAGTTCCCTCGTGTTCAGCATAGTTTCTCTTATTGATTAGAAGAAGGAATTATGGCAAGAAACATTTATTATCACATATACATTACAGCACAGAGGAATTCACATAACCCAGCTGAGGGAGTTGGGGTTTCAATGCTGATCAACACTCCAGAACCACCACTGGAAATTATAAATGATGCATCATGAAGAGCTGGTCTGCAGGTACAGAAAGTGGAGCCACAACCTCGTGGAATTAAACTAAAGAGAGACAAGACTAGAACTACAGACTTTTATTCTTTCTGTTTAAAACCCAGACTTTCTCAGAACTGCTGTATAAAACAGATCTAGGGGCGGAGCTATGTAATAGCATCATGACTTTGACCTTAGAGACGTTCCTCAGACATTTATAGTCATTTTATAAGCATAAGAAATATTTTAATGGCTAAAATGACTTTAAAAGGGTTCAGATCATTTAAACACACACACACACACACACACACAAACACAGACGAGAATATAGATAGAAACTGTGTTTATTGATTAAATGTTGATTCATGAGAGTAAAATTTATTGCTCTTTAAGTGTGTATGTAATAATGAGATAAGGAGTGAGGTGTGGTTACAGTGATGGTGTTGTACATTTGAGAGGTTGCAGGTGTGTTTGCGTGTGTGTGTGTGTTCTCAGTCAGCAGGACAGACGTGGCTCTCACACTCACAGCCGGTGACAGTGAAGACTTGGTGGTGTGTGTGTGTGCCGTTCGGACAGCGCAGAGAAACACTCAGAGGTAGAGTTCCTGTAGCGCTACAACACACACACTGGTTCTCCACATGGTTCTTCTCCACAGAATACACAGACTTGCTGCTGCACCGGCCCTGGATGTGTGTGTGTGTGTGTGTGTGAAGCACAATTAGAAATGAAAGTTTATTTCTATAAAAGCTGCAGCTCAGATTTTAAGTTGAAAGTTTTCCTCACCTCGCAGTAACTCAGCTCCAGTTTCTCCTCCGACTGACAATCATCAATCCTGATATAATCCAACAAACCCACTCTCCTCCTGCACTCAGGCTCCGTACCTACACACACACACACACACACACACGCACACGCACGTGCACACACGCGCGCACACACACACAGGATCAGTACTGGGCTGATAAGACAAACCATAGATCAGATATTAGTGGAAAAATATTAGTGAATTAATTTAATCTGATCCTGTAATAAATTTTGTGTAAAAAAACATAAAGCAGGTCACATGACATCAACAGGAGTCATGTGACCTAACACTAATTCACACATTGAAGATTTAAGTAAATTAAAAGAAATACATAAATACAATAAATAGAAAAATACACTGACCAGGCATAACATTATGACCACCTGCCTAATATTGTGTCGGTCCTCCTTTTGCTGCCAAAACAGCCCTGACCCGTCCTGCACTGTGTATTCTGACACCTTTCTTTCAGAACCAGCATTAACTTCTTCAGCAATTTGAGTAACAGTAGCTCGTCTGTTGGATCGGATCACACGGCCCAGCCTTCACTCCCCACGTGC
>JAUCMX010000004.1:31384601-31397101 GCA_033459395.1 Hemibagrus guttatus | reverse complement strand
AGCACTTTGACTCCTTTCTCTCCACCAGGATCTCACACACTCCACACACTGGGGCTGTAACACGGCAACAGTTACCATAACAACACCATAAGCACATAGTGCTATAGAACCATTATAATCAAAATGAGATATACGAGAGAGAGAGAAAGAGAGAGAGAGAGAGAGAGAGAGAGAGAGAGAGAAGGTAATAGTGATGTTCAGACCTTTAGTGTTAGTGCATGGCAGAGCTGTACAGTTTATATGCTGCTGATCTAAACACAGACACAGCAAACACGGGTTATCATCTGGAGTCCAACTGTCCATGAACTGTACACACACACACACACACACACACACACATCAGAGATTTGTATACACTCTCCAGAGCTATCTTATGGCCATGTCTATAGATATACACTTTGTGTGTGTGTGTGTGTGTGTGTGTGTGTGTGTACATGTGTGTGTACCTGGTGGACTTGTCCACGGTGGTCCACACACTGATTGCAAGCTTCTGGGTTAACACACTCCTCCCCTCGCAGCACTGTACCATGAGGACAGAAGCAGCCCTCAGTGGGCGTGGTCCAACACTGAGCCCCATCCCCTATCCCATCACCCATCCCATCACCCCTCCAATCCACATCCCCCAGGGGAGACTGGGCGTGGCCACACTGCTCCACACACCCTTTACGACACGCATCGTACTCCATGTTCTTGGAGCAAGTCATGGCTAAGTGTGAAAACACACACACACACACACACACAAAATTAAATTCCTATTAAATGTTATATTTAATTAAATTATTTAATGAGTAAAATGTATGAATAAAATGCAACATTTTAAAATACATTTAATGCAAGAATGTGATAACCACACACACACACACACACACACACACACACACACACACACACACACGCAGAGACTTACGGCACAGGTCGGGGGTCCTCCAGTGAACACACACCCCCTGCTGTCGACACACACTGCTGTAGGCGGTGAGCAGGTCACACACCAAGGACGGGTGACACGCCACCTTCCTGCACATCTCCACGTAATCCTGAGCTGGAACCAGATTATGGCACACGCTAAACACCTCGGAGGCTAACAGGTCGCAGCTCTGAGCCACGCCCGCCTCACACACTTCCGTCACACTCTCCACACACTCGCCCAGAGCCCAGCCTCGCAGGAACGCGTCGGAGTCCCTGCTCACAGAGCCGTCAGGAAGCAGCAGGTCTGTCTGATCATCTGAGCAAGAACCTGAGACGGAGCAGGACAGGTCAGTTAAACCACAGCTGAAACAATGATGTTAAAATAATCATAATAAATAATAATTACTTTCATTTATTGTCATTTTGCAGGATTGTAAGGAGTTATGTAAGAAGTTAAACACTACAGGGACATGCTGTTACAGGAAAGTAATCAACAATGGGATGGTGGGGTGAAGCTGAGTCTCTGTTAACTTACTGAAGTTGATTATTTTCCTCTAACAGCATAACCCCAAGTGTTTTATTGCTCTTACACCACAGCAGCTAATCAACAATCACATGCTTATGTTTATTAAAGAACAAAACATCATTATTTTTTATCCATTTTGAGCAGGACAAACCACTCCACTAATCATCAGTAAGTGATTTATCCTGGTCAGAGTGTCTGGACATCTGGAGTCTATCCCCAGAACACTCAGCATGAGGCAGGAACACACTCGGGAGTGGACGAGAGTCCACAGTCTTTATATTTAAATGAACCTGAAGCTCTGTCTGATCTGATGTATAGGTTTTGCACATGTTGGACAGTATGATATTAGGTCAGTTTTTTGGCCCCTGATCATTGGGCTTGACCAGGTCTGTAACAGTGTACCAGCTCAGGAAAGTGTGTGTGTGTATATGTACCACAGATGCCGGTGGTGTTGGTTGCCATGGTGACATCGAGGCTGATAGTGAACTCGTTGCTGTGTGGAGTGAAGCTGAGGGTGAAGCCGTGTTTCTCCGAGCGTAGCTGATGAAGAAGAGCTCCAATCTGTGTGACGGCTACGCCTTCTCGTCTGAAGGGTACTGGAGTAACAACACCATCTACTGTCACCTACATCACACACACACACACACACACACACACACAATCATCATGCAGGATGAACATAGATTAGATGCACCATCTAAATCCATGTACCGTTTACAATCAGACTGAAAGGTCAGTTCAGGTCAGTTAAGTGCAGTTCAGTCCAATTTAGTTCCTGTTTCTATTTGTCTCGCTGTATTGAGATTTTTTTCTCATTTTCAGTGAGGGTGAAAGCTAACACCTCTGAGACACTGCGCTGTCCACCTTCCTACACATACATGAGCTCAGAGACATTGTGATTGGCTAGTGTTGCTGTGATTGACAGGGGATAGAAAGTATGCCCCTCCCACCCAGAGAGCACGCCCAGGTTTGCTCTCTTGACTCTGAGCCGCTATGAGATGTGACATCATCAGAAGCTGAACTCTACAGTGAACACTTTTTTGTTGCAACACTTGTGTCACCTCTCCATCACCTTTACCTTCATATCATCTCCCAGCACCACCTGAGCTCCACCTTCTCTCAGTTCCAGGCTCTTCATGCAGATCTGACTGGCAGAGTCCCGACATTTAGCCGTGTTAAGCACAAGCTCCACCCGTCCTGATCGAAGCAGCAAATAGGAGCAGGCACCTTTCAGTTTCAGAGCCACGCCCCCAAACGACACCACGTGACTGGTGGAGCTGCCGATACACATACCTGTGGCAGGTACAATCAATCAGACAACACAATACCTTCAACGTTGCAGTGTGTGTGTGTGTGTGTGTGTGTGTGTGTGTGTGTTCTCACAGGGGCAGGCCCAGGTACAGCCGCAGGTCTGGTTCACTTTTATAGCACGGAGGTTGTTTTTGCAGGTCGGACGCTCCAGTCTCTCACAGTTGACTCTGTGGCTCTGCAGGGTCATGACCCCAAGTAGGTTACAGAGCAATGAGTGACAGCCATCTGCTAACAGCCACATCTCTCCAGGCTATCTCACATACACACACACACACACACACACACACACACACACACACACACACACACACACAGAGATTAAACAAAAAATGTCTGGCACTGATGAATTTAGGAGACATCATCATCATCATCATCATCATGGATCAGTCCATTATCAACAACATTTTATTATCCTTTCATAATTTTATTGAATCCGGATATTAATTGAATCTAGCCTGACTCAGATGCTGCTCTTTAATTAAATAATAAACTAAGCAGGAACATCTGATCTTTATTAACTACAACAAATAAATAAAAGAGTTCCTGAGACGCTGAGCTGAGCCTGACCTGGCTTACAGAATTTCATGAACATGCAGAAATAAAGAAGAGCTCTTGGTACAGGGCTCAGACTACTGGAGTAAAGTGTTTAAAACTCTTCTCACCGTCCTCTCCTTTCCATCATCATCCACACACACTCCAGGAGGACCCGCTGAGGAACATCATCATCATCATCATCATCATCATCATCATCATTATCATCATCAGCAGCAGCAGCAGCAGTAACAGCATCATCATTTTCATTTCTTGTGTGTGTGTGTGTGTGTGTGTGTGTCTCACCCCTGCAGAGTTTATCAGTGAAGGATCTGTCCAGCATAACCATGGAGAGCAGGTCATCAGTGCTCCTTAGCTCTATGATGTTCTCTTGTGTGTGAAGGCCAGCGAGCGTGATCAGCTCATTCCTGTCATACTGCTTACCCACTCCGATGGGGAATACTGACACACCTGGGTTTCACACACACACACACACACACACACACACACATCTGGATTACAAACAAGTGATTAATAATAGGCCTGCTTAATTATTAAAACATAATTAAAGTTATATACCTGCAGTTAAAGCCTCATTTGCAGGCTCCTGCACCGAATCCATCGACCTGTCAGTCACCAGCATCACTACCACCTTGGCCACGCCCATCCGGCCTCCACTAGAGGAGGTAATGGAACTCTGAACAGCCAATTGTAATGCAGCGCCTAAACAAAAAGCCACAATAACTTTTTAATACACGAAATCTAACATCAACACCAACATCAACAATAATTAACACGTCATATCATCTGAGTGAAATCTGAATTCAGTAGTTAACAATTAAAATGCTCAATAATGCAACACATTTAATAAAAATATCTTATTTATTCATTAACATTAATTCATTAGATTATTTTAGTATATTATTAATTAATTATTATTATTAATTCAGTATATTATTCAAATTCTGAATATAAAAATATTTATAAAAATAAATACATTTTTAAATTCAGTAATTAATATAAAAATAATTAAGGTTCAATAATTCTAAATACTTCACACATGACAAAATCTTTAACTTTAGTGGAATTTAAATATTACATTACTGTATGTTAAATTAATTAAGGATAATCTGATAATTAATGATAATTCTAGTAAATAACTAAATAATAATTATAAAAATATTTAATTATATTATCTTGAAGCAGAAGTTCTGGACTTTTGTAAGGTTCTGGACAGTAAAACATTTCAGTCAGCTCCTCCTCCTTCAGTCCGGTCAGTAGTTGTGTTTGGTGTGTTGTGTAGCACGTACCCAGTTTTGCTGAATTATCTGCTCTCTTCTGTAATTTATCCAGCAGCTGAAGAAGGTTTTCTGAGCTCTGTGTATCTCTCCAGCTCACAGACTCCACAGGTTTCTCTCCGTACAGCATCACCGCTACCTGAGTTGTGTTACGACCTGAAACATAAACACACAATCACAACAACACAAACACACATTCACAACAACACAATCAAACACACACACATTCACAACAACACAAACACACACACATTCACAACACAGGCACACACACGACATGAACTCAAAACAGAAGAGTGGACTGGAGATGGAGAGGTGACACTTGTGACAGTATGCAGTATAAACTGTTCATTGTGTTTCTGTGCATGTTTTTAAGTTGTAATATTTCATTAAAAAAAATATAAAAATAAACCCTGCTCACCGACATCAGTGCTCCTTATAAAGTATTTGACGAATGATTTCAGATCCTCAAACTGATCAACTGAAGAGGCTCTGAGCAAAAACAGGACATCCATAGGCTTGGAGCAGGGCACTGAAACACACACACACACACACACACACACACACACACTTTTAACTTTCACTCACGTGACTGTGAGCGTACAGTATCTGACTGGAGGATATGAAGAACTGGGAGTCAGTTCTAACACTAGAGCACTTTGTGTTGTAGTGTGTGCTCTGACCTGCAGGGGGCAGCGTGGCTCGTGGCGGCAGCACAGGTTTAAACGGTTCTTTTCGTGTCCTACTGATGTTGACCAGCAGGGGGCCCAGTGATCTCAGCTGCTCGGTGTTCTTTAACATGATTGGTGCATGAGGGAAACTCAGTGACTCAAGATCCACCTCCCGCACGTGTGGACCAATCCCAATGGGGAATATCTGTGTGTGGGTGGAGCTCGGTGGCCTTTGGATCACATCAGTGGGTGGATTTTGTGTTATGAGAAACACCATCTGGTCTGGAGAGCGACTTGGCATCTCGGTGGTGATGGTCTCGTAGACGGAGCGAATGGCATGGCCCGTGTTGATCTGCTCACCACCTCGGAAGCGGATCTGCTGTAGTTGGTGCAGGAGCCGTTCCCGGTGAAGAAGCTCCATTCGGCTGATCTCCACAGTAACTGTGAAGGAGTACTGCATCACTGTGACGCGGTATTTCTCTTGGTCTTGCTGTTCAAATGTGGCCAGGACGTCAACGAGCGCATCTCGAGTGCGGTTAAAACTATCTTCACCTACACTATCTGACCCCTCTAGGAGGATGGTGATGTCGTGCAAGGTCACACTTGGAGGAGGAAGAGTAGTTCCAGGGCTGAGGGTGCCGGGAAATGGAGTCATAATGGCAGTGGCTGGATGGACAGTGGCAGGTACTGTGCTAAGCCGGACTGCTACAGGACTTATGGTGGTGGTGCTGGTGGTGGTGGTTGAAGATGTTTTGGTTTTCTGGTTGGTTGGTTTTTTTGGAGGTTCAGGGTCCAACCCCAAGGTGCAGAGGTAATCTGTAACCTCTAAAGCTCGGCTGTCCAGCTCTGCTGCGCTGCTCAGAGCATATGCCCGACTACTGGGTGTGGCTTTTGTAATTTCGTTGATCTGCGCCATGTTCACCTCAGGCCCCAGAGCGATGGTGAGCATGGTGATGTCTTTCTTCCTGAGCAGGCGCTGAGTGGTGCGCATGGGCCTGGGGTTTTTACTAGCCGTCAACAAAATAGCGACGCGACCCGCATGTTCTCGCTTGTTCTTGTCGTAAATGTAAACTGACAGATACTTGATAGCTTCATCCATGAAGGCAACGCCACCGCCGCTGTAGTGCATATCACGCACCATTTTCTTGAAGATCCACTTCTGCACCTGCATATCGTAGCTCTTCACTCCAGAATGGAAGAGGAGCACCGTGGCCCGGGTGTGTGCAGAGCCCATGCGGAAACGTTCCACCACACCCAGGATGAAGAGCTTGACCAAGCCGAAGTCTTCCTCGCTGAGAGACGAAGAGCCATCCACCAGAAAGGCCAGGTCCATCGCTCGATCACAGGCGTCCTCAGGTGCGGCGGTGGAGAAGGGCATTGGCGTGGGCGTGGTGAAGCCATCTTCGGGGCTCAGCGTGGTGGTTGGGCCAGAGATACCACATGATCCACACGTCAGTGTGTTCTCCTCACAGTGACTGAAATACAAGAGTATATAATGCATGCTAAGCTAACAGTATTTACATTACATGTCTGGAAAATCTTCTCAGATGCTTCTGCTCAAGAAAATTCTCATAATGTGAACTATGAGTTCATTCATTCATACATTGTCTACCGCTTATCCCATCTATTCTCGGGTCACGGGGAGCCTGTGCCTATCTCAGGTGTCATTGGGCATCAAGGCAGGATACACCCTGGACGGAGTGCCAACCCATCGCAGGGCACACACACACACTGTCATTCACTCACGCAATCACACACTACAGACAATTTAGAGATGCCAATCAACCTACAATGCATGTCTTTGGACCGGGGGAGGAAACCGGAGTACCCGGAGGAAACCCCCGAGGCACAGGGAGAACATGCAAACTCCACACACACAGCGGAGGCGGGAATCGAACCCCCAACCCTGGAGGTATGAGGCAAACGTGCTAACCACCAAGCCACCGTGCCCCCCTGAACTATGAGTTAATGATTGTAATTATCTGAAAGCTGCATCCTGTAAATAATTTACAGGGATATGAGCTCTGAATTTCACACTTAAATGCTGAGCTAACTGAGCTGACTCTGAAACAGACCCACGGGTCATAGAACGTACCATATCTGACAGAGGTGGGGGTCATCGTGATTCAGAATGATCTGCTTTCCGTGTGAAATCCGTTCTCCTCCGTGCAAACACACCTGACACTGAGCTGGATCCACACAGCGCTGCAGAACCTCATCTAACACCTGACCTGGAGAGGAACAAACCATAATCTGAAGTCTAGTGACAATAAGGCTGATAGTCCAAAACACCAAGTAGCCTCCACTAGAACCTTGAGGTTCTCCTTAACACCAAGTTAAAATCTGCAGCATGATGACAGCTTAATGCATTTTATTTTAAATCAGACAAAAAGAGTTATATTGTGGAGATGTTATCAAGTTCCACCTGAAATGATCCAAAAAATAATAATAATGATTTTGTCATAAATTAAATAGCTTGTTGTGGTGAAATGTATGTTTTCTTTCTTCTGGTTTGTGTGTGTTGTGCAGCGGTGGAGGTTATGTGTAACAGTTCTGTGTAAGACACATGAACATAAGGTGTTGGTTCCGTGTGTTTGGTACCTGGTGGGCAGAAGGCGTGGCAGCCCTCGACGCAGCTGCTGGGGCAGTTTAAAGGTTCTGGATGCTGACAGGTTACAGGACAGGCTTTTCCACAGGCGTTATAACGCCACTCACACTCCAAACCTGCGTCTTTATTCAGCTCCTCACAGCTCAGAGCTGAAACACATCATCACTCACATCACACACACAGCCACAGACGAGTGCTCGCTTTCTCTTAGCAACTATGTGAAAAGCAACAAATCCAAACATCTGGCATGAACAATTCCTCAGACCGATCCTACGGCATGGTGTGGTCCGATGTTCCTGCAGTTCTCTGCTCGCTGCTGTGATTAGCTTCATTTGACTATTTTTGCTATTAGTTTAATCTTCTCCTGTGATGTGCAACCTCTTATTAAAGGTGTACAGAGATGTTATGAAGATAAATAAAGGTTGAGAAGAACATAACAGAGCTCGATGTTGCTTCTGGTGAATAATCTGATCAGAGAACGAAGCTTAAAGAAACCTGTGTGCTATCACTGCTAATGAGGGACATCATTTCCTGCTGTGCTTCTTATGGAATAATCTGTTGCCCCTAGTGGATTCATCTGGAATAACACTCTAATTTTTACTCAGTAGATTTCTGTTTTTTATTCAAACCATTCCACATCAAATAAAAAATTAAATGAAGTTCTCCGCCTGTTCTAGATCAGGACACTGGACTCACGGCACAGATCGTTGGACCTCCACTCCACTATCACGCCCTTCTGAGCGCACTCGTGAGCGTAGGCAGCGATGGCGTCACAGAAACACGTGCAGTCTCCAACAGACGAACACGAACACGTGTCATAAGTGCAGATCTCCCAGAACGGCTCAGAATCCACCTGAGACACACAGAGAACGTGTTGAGGTTCCGCTTGGGACTAAAGAGCTAAAATGTTTACTAAAAGTGGAACAAAGTGTTTTTTTTAACTGACCACACTGTTACACTCCCTGAAGGGGGCGCTGCTGAGCACACGGCATGACTGCTCCACTGTCACCAGTTTCACCATGTCAGTGCTGCACTCAGAAGGCACCTACACACACACACACACACACACACACACACACACAAATATACATTTATATACATACATACATACACACACACACACACACACACCACACACACAAATATGCATTTATATACATTTATACACACACACACACACACACACACACAGTGCACAAGCTGACTTCTGTATCTTCAGTAAGTTCTCGTCACCTGAACAGCATCAGCGCAGCTCGGCCGGACCTTCCACGAGTTTCCAAAATCAATAGGATCCACTTCCATCTGATTATTACTGCTCAACTGGTCATTATTCTGACTGCCATCAAAGTTTCCACACAGACCACACACCTTATTCTGAAACACACACACACACATACACACACACACACACACATACACACACACACAGCACATTTCATTAATCCCTCCATGAAGTCTTCAGTTAAAGGTGTTTGTGTATAAATAAAAAAGTGTTTGTGTATAAATGTAAAGGTGTTTGTGTATAAATGAAAAAAGGGGTTTGTGTATAAAGGTAAAGGTGTTTGTGTTAAAAAAGGGGTAAAGGTGTTTGTGTACAAATAAAAAAGTGTTTGTGTATAAGTTTTAAAGGTGTTTGTGTATAAATGGGGAAAGGTCTTTGTGTATAAATGTAAACAGTGTTTGTGTATAAATTTTAAAGGTGTTTGTGTATAAATGTAAAGGTGTTTGTGTATAAATGTAAAGGTGTTTGTGTATAAATGTAAAGGTGTTTGTGTATAAATGTAGAGGTGTTTGTGTATAAATGTAAAGGTGTTTGTGTATAAATGTAAAGGTCTTTGTGTATAAATGTAAAGGTGTTTGTGTATAAATGTAAAGGTGTTTGTGTATAAATGTAAAGGTGTTTGTGTATAAATGTAAAGGTGTTTGTGTATAAATGTAAAGGTCTTTGTGTATAAATGTAAAGGTGTTTGTATATAAATGTAAAGGTGTTTGTGTATAAATGTAAAGGTGTTTGTGTATAAATGTAGAGGTGTTTGTGTATAAATGTAAAGGTGTTTGTGTATAAATGTAAAGGTGTTTGTGTATAAATGTAGAGGCGTTTGTGTATAAAGGTAAAGGTGTTTGTGTATAAAGGTAAAGGTCTTTGTGTATAAATGTAAAGGTGTTTGTGTATAAATGTAGAGGTGTTTGTGTATAAATGGGGAAAGGTGTTTGTGTACAAAGGTAAAGGTGTTTGTGTATAAATGTAAAGGTGTTTGTGTATAAATGGGGAAAGGTGTTTGTGTATAAATGTAAACAGTGTTTGTGTATAAATTTTAAAGGTGTTTGTGTATAAATGTAGAGGTGTTTGTGTATAAATGTAAAGGTGTTTGTGTATAAAGGTAAAGGTGTTTGTGTATAAATGTAGAGGTGTTTGTGTATAAATGTAAAGGTGTTTGTGTATAAATGTAGAGGTGTTTGTGTATAAATGTAGAGGTGTTTGTGTATAAATGTAGAGGTGTTTGTGTAAAATGGAGTAAAGGTGTTTCGTGGGACAAAGGATAAAGGAGAGTTTGTGTATAAATTTTGGGGTTTGTGGGGATAAACAAAACCTTCAGGAAAGGGGTTCAGGTATGAAATAAAACAGTGTTTGTGTATAATTGGTAAAGGTGTTTGTGTATAAAGTGTAAAGGTGTTTGTGTATAAAGGTAAAGGTGTTTGTGTATAAAGGTAAAGGTGTTTGTGTATAAATGTAGAGGTGTTTGTGTATAAATGTAAAGGTGTTTGTGTATAAATGTAGAGGTGTTTGTGTATAAATGTAGAGGTGTTTGTGTATAAATGTAGAGGTGTTTGTGTATAAATGTAGAGGTGTTTGTGTATAAATGTAGAGGTGTTTGTGTAAAATGGAGTAAAGGTGTGGAATCGCTCGGTTCAGAGATGGAACTACTTTTTCAGAGGGAAGAGTTTGTGGTAGTTGTGTGTCTCTGATGGCGTATGGACACCACAAAACCTTCAGGAAAGTGTACAGGAAGTGGAACTACTTTTTACTGGATTGCTGCAGTGTGTGTTGTTCCTGTGGAAACTTTTCTGCTTTAGTAAAGTCTAAAAGTCACCGTTCAGAGTCGCACCTCAGTTCAGTTTTCTAGATGTGAGGTCGGATTACACAAAATACCTGCATGTAGTTCATCAAACCGTGTGTGTGTGTGTGTGTGTGTGTGTGTGTGTGTGTGTGTGTGTGTGTGTATGCATTACCCTGTAAACACTGTTGATCTGCAGTATAATCCGTGTTCCCATGTCCCAGGTGAGAGAAGTGTGCTTTCCAAGGAGAACGATGTAGTAAAGTCCAGAATGTATGATCTCAATGTCCGTCTCCTTCATCACCGGCCTCCTCATCTTCACCTGCACTTACTCAATGTTAGGATATATATACATATACAGAGAGAGATGTGTGTGTGTGTGTGTGTGTGTGTGTGTGTGTGAGAGAGAGAGAGTGACAGTCACCTCTCCTTTCTCCATGGTGATCAGTCCTCCCATGTAAAACACACTGATGCTCTTACTGCACCGCTGACCTATGACCCCGCAGGCCGTGTTCTCCACCAGCACCCGGAATGTTCCGTCCACACCGTTACAGTAATCCTACACAGAGTAGACGTGAGTTCTCAGAGATTCCCTTACAGAAAAATCACATACGTTCCGCATGTGATGATAAAAAAAGCCTGTTAAAAAAATCATGTAAAACTTCCAGATGTGTGAAATGATGGAAACACACACACACACACACACACACACACACACACACACACACACACAGGTATCTGTCTCACCTGCGCGAGGACGTACTGACAGCGTCCAGGGAAGGAGAACTTCAGTCCATCGAAGCTGATGTAATGCGACTCTCCGACTGTCCGACACACACCGTCACACAGTCTCTGAGTGCACTTCCACTGCCGGCCTTCACACACACTGTCACGTCATCACACAGTCACACAGCAAACACAAATACAACAAGATCCTTAATTATTTTATATGTTTCCATAGTAACGGCTCATTTACAGCAACATAAGCATTAAAGATCAGTGAAGTGAAGTTTTCTGTGATGTATTTCATATTTATGGAAGGAGTCTCCAGTGTCAGTGCCTCGTAAGAGTCAGAGGTAAAGCTGTTAGGTTTTCCGACGTCTTCTGACGTTCCACAATGGATAAAAATGACGACTTCTTGTTTGTTTATAAATAAAAAACCATAATCTCTGATGGACTGCAGTGGGATTAGAGGAATCAAACACTTCAGGACTAATAATCTCCCATGTCTCATCATCCTGCCGGTCATTCACAGGTACACACGTTAGGAAGGTGGTCATTACCAGGTGTTGCAGTCGATGTTAATGCTCTGTCCTGGAGTGTAAGCGTGGTTGTTATGGAAACACGGACACTGTTCTGGAGGAATGCAGTCTCTTCTGTGACGAACCTGCAGACCATCCAAGAAAATAGTCCTTAAAGCACTTGACCATCGCTATCACACAGTAAACACACACTCACACACACACACACACACACACACACACACAGATACATACCGTCCCAGCAGGACACACACAGCCGGAGACACAGCCCTGGCTCACACACTCCAGATCAAAATTCTGACAGGTTTTTGCACATTCGATGCCGACATCA
>JAUCMX010000004.1:31372101-31377101 GCA_033459395.1 Hemibagrus guttatus | reverse complement strand
ACACACGCCACACACACACCACACACGTCACACCCACACCACACACGTCACACACACACCACACACGTCACACACACGTCACACACACATCACACACGTCACACACACGTCACACACGTCACACACACACCACACACGTCACACACACGCCACACACACACCACACACACCACACACGTCACACACACACCACACACGTCACACACACGTCGCATGCACATCACACACATGTCACACACACACCACACACGTCACCCACACATCACACACGTCACACACACATCACACACACACGTCACACACGTCACCCACACGTCACACACACACCACACACGTCACACACACGTCACATGCACATCACACACGTCACCCACACACCACACACATCACCCACACATCACACACATCACACACACATCACACACACATCACACACACGTCACACACGTCACACACACGTCACACACGTCACACACACACACACACGTCACACACACACACACACGTCACACACACACACACACGTCACACACGTCACACACACGTCACACACACACATCACACACGTCACACACACATCACACACGTCACACACACACATCACACACGTCACACACACACCACACACGTCACACACACGTCACACACACACATCACACACGTCACACACACACCACACACGTCACACACACGCCACACACACACCACACACGTCACACCCACACCACACACGTCACACACACACCACACACGTCACACACACGTCACACACACATCACACACGTCACACACACGTCACACACGTCACACACACACCACACACGTCACACACACGCCACACACACACCACACACACCACACACGTCACACACACACCACACACGTCACACACACGTCGCATGCACATCACACACATGTCACACACACACCACACACGTCACCCACACATCACACACGTCACACACACATCACACACACACGTCACACACGTCACCCACACGTCACACACACACCACACACGTCACACACACGTCACATGCACATCACACACGTCACCCACACACCACACACATCACCCACACATCACACACATCACACACACATCACACACACATCACACACACGTCACACACACGTCACACACGTCACACACACACACACACGTCACACACACACACACACGTCACACACACACACACACGTCACACACGTCACACACACGTCACACACACACATCACACACGTCACACACACACCACACACGTCACACACACGTCACACACACACATCACACACGTCACACACACACCACACACGTCACACACACGCCACACACACACCACACACGTCACACCCACACCACACACGTCACACACACACCACACACGTCACACACACGTCACACACACATCACACACGTCACACACACGTCACACACACACACGTCACACACACACCACACACGTCACACCCACACCACACACGTCACACACACCACACACGTCACACACACACCACACACGTCACACACACACCACACACGTCACACACACGTCGCATGCACATCACACACATGTCACACACACACCACACACGTCACACACACATCACACACGTCACAAACACATCTCACACACACGTCACACACGTCACCCACACGTCACACACACACCACACACGTCACACACACACCACACACGTCACACACACGTCACATGCACATCACACACGTCACCCACACACCACACACATCACCCACACATCACACACATCACACACACATCACACACACATCACACACACATGTCACACACGTCACACACACGTCACACACGTCACACACACACACACACGTCACACACACACATCACACACGTCACACACACGTCACACACACACATCACACACGTCACACACACACCACACACATCACACACGTCACACACACACCACACACGTCACACACACGCCACACACACACCACACACGTCACACCCACACCACACACGTCACACACACACCACACACGTCACACACACGTCACACACACATCACACACGTCACACACACGTCACACACACACATCACACACGTCACACACACACCACACACGTCACACACACGCCACACACACACCACACACGTCACACCCACACCACACACGTCACACACACACCACACACGTCACACACACACCACACACGTCACACACACACCACACACGTCACACACACGTCGCATGCACATCACACACATGTCACACACACACCACACACGTCACCCACACATCACACACGTCACACACACATCACACACACACGTCACACACGTCACCCACACGTCACACACACACCACACACGTCACACACACACCACACACGTCACACACACGTCACATGCACATCACACACGTCACCCACACACCACACACGTCACCCACACATCACACACGTCACACACACATCACACACACATCACACACACACGTCACACACGTCACCCACACGTTACACACACACCACACACGTCACACACACGTCACATGCACATCACACACGTCACCCACACACCACACACATCACCCACACATCACACACGTCACCCACACGTCACACACACACCACACACGTCACACACACACCACACACGTCACACACACATCACATGCACATCACACACGTCACCCACACACCACACACATCACCCACACATCACACACGTCACCCACACGTCACACACACACCACACACGTCACACACACACCACACACGTCACACACACATCACATGCACATCACACACGTCACCCACACACCACACACATCACCCACACATCACACACGTCACACACACATCACACACACATCACACACACATGTCACACGTCACACACACGTCACACACACATCACACACGTCACCCACACGTCACACACACACCACACACGTCACACACACGTCACACGCACATCACACACATGTCACCCACACACCACACACATCACCCACACATCACACACGTCACACACACATCACACACACATCACACACACATGTCACACACGTCACACACACACCACACACGTCACACACACGTCACATGCACATCACACACGTCACCCACACACCACACACATCACACACGTCACACACACATCACACACACATCACACACACATGTCACACACGTCACACACACGTCACACACACACCACACACGTCACACACACATCACCCACACATCACACACGTCACACACACATCACACACATGTCACACACGTCACACACACACATCACACACGTCACACACACGTCACACGCGTCACCCACACGTCACACACACACCACACATGTCACACACGTCACAGACGTCACATGCACATCACACACGTCACCCACACACCACACACGTCACCCACACATCACACACGTCACACACACGTCACACACACACGTCACACACACACCACACGTCACACACACACGTCACACACACGTCACACACATGTCACCCACACGTCACACACACGTCACACGCACGTCACATGCACATCACACACGTCACCCACACACCACACACGTCACCCACACATCACACACACGTCACACACACATCACCCACACATCACCCACACCACACACATCACCCACACGTCACCCACACGTCACCCACACGTCACACACACTTCACACACACGTCACCCACACGTCACACACGTCATACACACATCACCCACACATCACACACACATCACACACATCACCCACACATCACACACACGTCACACACACACATCACACACACGTCACACACACGTCACACACACGTCACACACACATCACACATGTCACCCACACGTCACACACACGTCACACACACGTCACACACACACATCACCCAGGTGATTGTTGACAGGTGATGATTGACAGGTGATGATTGACAGGTGATGATTGACAGGTGATGTCCTGACCTGTGCTGAGTCTCTTGTAGTGTTGCAGGTCTGAGACGGTGGTTTCACTCGTTTACACACTTTCGCTGCACCGTTACGGGCCCAAGAATTGCCAAAGTCATATGGATCCTTTGTCAGAAAACCTAAACACACACACACACACACACACACACACACACACACACACACACATCTTGAAGTGTATTATTCCTCTTCTGCATACATTTTATCCATTTATAGTGTACACTATATTGCCAAAAGTTTTGGGACGTCTGCCTTTACATGCACATGAATGTAATATGGAGTTGTCCCGCCCTTTGCAGCTATAACAGCTTCAACTCTTCTGGGAAGGCTTTCCACAAGGTTTAGGAGTGTGTTTATGGGAATTTTTGACCGTTCCTCTAGAAGCACATTTGTGAGGTCAGGCACTGATGTTGGACGAGAAGGTCTGGCTCGCAGTCTCCGCTCTAATTCATCCCAAAGGTGTTCTATGGGGTTGAGGTCAGGACTCTGTGCAGGCCAGTCAAGTTCCTCCACACCAAACTCACTCATCCATGTCTTTATGGACCTTGCTTTGGTCACTGGTGTGCAGTCATGTTGGAACAGGAAGGGGTCATCCCCAAACTGTTCCCACAAAGTTGGGAGCATGAAATTGTCCAAAATGTCTTGGTATGCTGAAGCATTAAGAGTTCCTTTCACTGGAACTAAGGGGCCGAGCCCAACACCTGAAACACAACACCTGGATTCAGTGATGTGGAGCTGCTGTTATAGGAAATTAATCAACACTTGACCACCAATCAGAGTCCAGAACTCAGCAGCGCTGCAGGATAAGAGGATTTACTGTCTTGTACATAAACACAGCTGATGGATGTAGATGGTCAGATAGTGTGAGGAAATTCCAAAGAACAGTAAACACTACCAGACTCTGAGAAAGTGCACACTGATATCCTGTGTTTAGTCTGGTGTGAAGCTCCACCCATTTCCCCTGGGTGTGGTGATGATTTACCTTCTTGTGTAGTGTAGTCATCGTTGGGGGCGGAGTTAAAGTTC